>JALPQI010026959.1:0-16311 GCA_025490895.1 Thaumatotibia leucotreta
GAGACATTTGTATTACTCCCTAGGGAATTTCACTTTTCTATTACTCCCGCTACACACGCAAGCAATGACGCGCTTAGACAGCAAGTGTGATGATAAAGTTATATACTGCTGTAGGTGATAGCGAGCGATCGATGATATTTCGGCATTGGATGTCATGATTTGTCACATTACACTTGACTAAGCCCATACTAAGCCAATATCCAATAGTGCGACCATGGAGCTATCGACAGCTTGACCATCAAGGTGACATTTGGGCAAATTTGACATGTCGGTTTACCAAAAGCGTCAAATAATATTTAGTGCCATGGTCAGGCCTACTACCGCGAAAATCGAAATTCGTAAATTTCGAGGACTTTTCTCTTTTACTCAAACGAAGGCGTGATTAGAGAGAAAGAGACAAAGTCGCGAAATTTACGAATTTCGTTTTTCGCGGTAGGGCCGCGGCCATGGTTTGCTAAGCTAAAAAAACGTTTCCATGGTTATTATTTTGTTGACTTCACCATTACCATACTACAGTCTCATACTCATTTGCACAAACAATGCTATACATTTATCTGAAATAATTAATAGATACAGTTTACGATTTGTCATATTATAAAATGAGTTTTTGTGTTGATTTAGTTTCAGAAGATTCATTTTATGAGAATATCACATTGGGTGTAACTAAACTTTTGGGTTAGTAAAGCAATAGTTTTAGTGATAACGTTTATTAGTACATAAATTATAACTACGTAGGTAATCTAGTAAATAATATAAATGTAAAATTCTAATAAGAATTTGTTTTATGCTTTGGTACAAATTGGAACCCATCTGGTACAGGTCCTAAGAGCATTTCACTAATTTTAATCCAATCTTGGCAACTTCCTGAAGCCATGAGAGTTTCCAAATCATTTCTACCACAATAAATTGGAGGCCTTTCATTTATTTTTTGTGGTGGTCTTTCAAGAAGTCCTACTGGCACATACCGGTATAAAAACGAGAGCCATTCAAGAAGGAATCTCCGAGTATTTTCCACTCCCTGGGTGTCAGAACCCCAGTGTTCAAGACCATAGTTTGTGTATTTCTTTATAATATCAAATCTTTCATTGCTACTGATATCCCAAAGCTTTTGTTCTTTTATTTCTGTAAATATCCAAGGCTTGATCAGAGCTCCCCGTCCAATCATTACACCTTTAATAGTAGGAGCTATTTCTCTTCTTTGTATATAATCTTCATAGCTCATGATATCACCATTACCAAAGACTGGGCAAGGCTTAGCAGCTTGAGCACAAGTCTCAATATACTCCCAGTCAGCTGATCTTGTGTACCTCGCTTCTCTGGACCTTCCATGCAATGTTATAAGGGAGGCTCCACATTCAGCCAATTTCGGAACAATTGTATGAGCAATTTTCTTTTCTTGATAGACCCCTGTTCTAATTTTGGCAGTAAATGGTATACTTAATAGCTTAGAGGCACATGTAACTGAAGCTTCCAATGTTGGCAATCTATGCATCATTCCACTGCCACCACCTTTCTTATAAATTAAATCTATAGGACAACCTAAATTTAAATCTATAAAATCTAGCTCTGTGTTTTCTTGTAATAACTGAGCTACTTTTGTTATTTGCCAAACATTTGTTCCACATATTTGTGCCCCAAACAAGTCCTCTGATTCATGTCTTTTGACTAGTGCCCACTCTTGCTTCATCCCTTTAAGGAGAGACTCGCACAGTGCCATCTCTCCACATGTTATATCTGCACCATATTGCTTACATATTCTTCTAAATGGTAGATTCCCAACAGTTGTAAGAGGACTGAGATATAGTTTATCCTGCCAGTCAATAGTCTTTTTTTCTCTTGGTAAAAGTTTGACTAAGTCTTCATCAGTGATAGCTCCACTGTTACCATCTTTCTTAATGGTATTTTGATCTTGTGTAGACTCATCCAACAAGGGTTTTGTGTCCACTTTTCTTTTGTCCAAAACTTTCACAAGTTTTTCAGAAAGATCAAAGTTGTAGTTTCTCTTTTGCAAGCTTATTTGAAGATTATTTTGAAGTGTATTCTTTGTGTCATCTTTCCATTCCTTGGTTTTTGTTTCATTAACCACGTTATACCCTTCTGGCGTAAGATGACTTGACCCATACCTGCAGGAGATGCCTCGAGGGCACTCACCACGAAGCTCAAACAAGTGACATTGGTCTCCTAAATCTTTAGGTTTAATCTTTAAATAATCCAGTGGGTTGTGAATATATTTACAGTTGTTATACTTGCAGGGTTGTAATTCAGACGCAGACTTAACGTTAGTGATGCTTGGGCAGGGCTTAGTTTGTTTATCCTCCTGGTATGTCTTTGGCCTTGCTTTGTTTTGCCCTCTTTTCCTTTCCCTTGGTTTTTGTACTCGTTCTACATTATCTTCAATTTTGGCCTTCTTGATATCTACATCTTCGCTGTCAATTAGTCCGCTTAGTTTGCGTTTTTCACAAGAATCTTTTTCAGTTTGTTCTACTTTCTCGGGCCTTTTAACAATGAATTCTTCTTTGATAACACAAACACCGGCGCTAACATTAGCCATGGTACTTAATTGCTCCTTAAAACAATAAATAATAGTAAATTTTAAATTTCAGTATACAGGTTAGATTGACAAGCGCCCGGATACACTTATGCCTGTCAATGTCAAACACACGTGTTTCTGTTTTACGAAGCTAGCTCCAGTTTGTCTCTATTTAAAACAATGTTTTGATACAATATAATATAATATTCGACCACAATTCAATTTATATTATTAATTTCAGAGTCTGATCCTCGTATTTGCAATGTAAATGTAGAACGTCGAATTCCTTGCGATCGCGTTGCACTCTCGACTTGGGAGCAACGTCATTCGGCCGTGTTACCCGAAGATCTTCGGAATTTCTATGCTTCAAGTGATGGATTTTTGCTCACTTGGCACTACAAGTATTCGGGTTAGGTCTTCAAGTTTATTCATGAAACATATTATGCCACTCGATCAGTTTGTATTGCATTTTGAAGTTTTTTATATTTCAGCTGATCAGGTATTGCCCGTGGGTTCCATTCGAGTGAACTCCTTGAGTGAACTAATTTTGTCACCTGCTTTGAAAGACCTGCTGGATTTTTCTTTTACTCGACCGAATACGGGACCACGGCCTGTTCTCAATACCAAGAGTAAAGTTTTCGAATTGGACTCTTGTCGAACAATCGGTAAGGTAAGACATTCAGTAGCGCGGTAGGTACCTATATTTGTTTACTATACAGGGTGGCCAAAAAATAAGTACATACAGGTTTTGGGGAGAATGAACAAGCCCCTTAGGATTTTTTATTAGTTCAAGCTTCAGAAGTAGGAGTCGTTATACCACTCAATAGAAAAAGGCGACAAAAAAATGTAGGCGCCAAGTTTGCTATCCATAGAAACATTGATCTTTTGCTGCCTTTTTCTACTGAGAAGCTGGTTGGCCAGAGGATAACCAAATTGGACCCTAGATTGAGAATCATAGATTGCTCGATCAAGGTATTTCTTGTGATAAGTAGGTACCCAGCTCCTAAAATAAACTAGAGATTCTGAGAAAAAAAAACTATCGACCGACTGCTAGGCTTAATGTTGAGATGGTAAACTGGCTAGTGAGATACTTAAAAACGATCATGTTAAAAGAACTGGATTTTTTTTGTATTATATTATCGGTAGGTTAACAGAGCCAGTTCTAGAGTAGAGTCAAAATGTTAAATGAGACAAAATGTTATAAAAGCCGTTAGTGTAAAAGGCCTAACAAAGGACACTAATACTCATTCCCTGGTCAAGCGCTCGGGTCGGCAATGAATAGGTATTGAAAGTAATAGGCCTATGTTTAGCAGTCGACGTGTTATGGCTGAAATGATGATGATGATGAATGAATTAACATTTAGACCCCAATGGCTGATGTATCGGCACCGCAGGTTCAACGGCAAAGACCGATATAAAGGTCACGGTCCGCAGAGCAATATAGACCTATACGCTAGTGCACATAAGGTTCAAATTCAGTTTTGACTTGGCGCTTTCCATTTTAGTGTAAGCGACATTTAGGGGCTGGGACGTTTTATAATATGCCTTGTTTCCGACGGTATTACATGGATTAAACATTTTTGTAGAGCCATAGTCGCGTCTAGAAGGAGCCGCGGTTCGGTGACCCATGGGTGCCCATTTCTTTCGTTCGATCGATAGCCTATTGGTCATTCTTTTGCTTGAAAATAAATTGATTTCGTTCGAAGGATTGATAGATTGAACGATCGAAGTGGTTTATGATAGCACCTTGGTCTATCCTAATACGGGATCAACTTGTCCAGGTATGCTTGGTGTACACGGGCGGGTCTTGGTCCGTATGGCTCGGCACACGCTCGGGCTCCTGGGGATGGCTCGCTGACTCGTTCACGCAGTACTTCAGGATGGCGTTGGTGCACTTCGGCCTGCCAGGCTGGCAGGCCGCCTTTGCTGGATTGCCGCCCATTCCCTGGGCTGAGGTCAGTAAAAATGTCTAATGTGCCACTCTACCAATTGGACTCCTAGCACATTGAGCGCCGGGAACTCCCGAGGGGAGTTCTCTGTGGGAGGTCCATTTCTACAAAACGGAAAAATCACGGGATCGGCGACGAGCGTAGCACTTTCAATGCCAACGCATTGAAAGTGCTAGGCTACAGTAGAAAAATGTGAATATGACCTGTAGTAAGATACCTGTTTCGTAAGATCAATGTGACTGACAAAAGATAGCGCCGCGGCCGCAAAATAAGATTGCACATAATCAGATAAGCTAGGCTGGTCCATTTTGTTACCAGAGTTCACATCGAGTTAGGCGTTAATTTATTAAACTATAATCGGGGTTACCTGTACGAACCTACCCAACAGTGGTAGGATTTTGCTCGCTCCTACACTACGCCTCTCAAATAGAAAGCAGTTGTCTGCAGAATAATAGGGTTTAAAAAGCTCGTCTAATAAGTATCGTCTACTTTTCAGCAACTGTTTCTTCTGCTGGCGCCGCATCTACTGGAGAAAATAGACGCAGAGCCTGCCGCTGCGTCAGCTTCCGAGACTAGCCTCAACCACATCGACCCCAACATCTTCAAACTGTCCGCTAGGCAGCACAAGAACGTGTCTAGACCGACCAACGCGTAGACTTGGTAATAAAGTCTAAGGCCTGAGTAGACGCTCGAGTGGGGGAGTCCATGTTAAACAAATGCAAACGTATGCGCGTGGCTTGAGTGAACGCTGTCAGAATCCCTTGGCACTCGACGCGCCGCTGCCCGCCCCGCCGGACGCGCCGCTCGACGCTCGCCACTCAGACCTTAAGGCCCGGCCACGACATTGCGAGGGTCGAGTGGTCGAACCCGATAAGTCGAGATATTTTTTTCATTGAAATGACTAACTTTACGTCAATGTCATATAGTTCGTATTTTAAAAACAGGTTTGCTCGACTTATCGGGTTTGACCACCCAACCCTCGAATTTGGTCTAAGGCGACCAGCGGCGAGCGAATTCATGAGTTCGAGCGGGATGCAGATATGGGTAGCGGGAGCGGGGTGCCTCTCGCACGTATGGTTTTCTGCTAAGCCGGTCGCCTTAGACCAATGTCGTGGCCGGGCTTTACACGGCATGGTCAATGGTACTTTCCCCGTAACCCGTCCTCGTTATCAAATAAAATATTTTGCGTATTATGTGAAAGGCTGCGGTAATAAAAGTGATATGAACCAAAGCGTACGTGGTAGCTACAAGCTATGACGTTTCTAATGTTACCTAAATATCTCAAAGTACATTTTTACGACACGACTGTTTCAACAACCTTGCGCGATTTCCAGGTTCTATAGTATATGGTAGGTATATACATATTATAGATAGATGTACAATATCACCAACTGGTTTCGAATTCATCCAATAAAACATAATAAAATGCAGCCTCTCTTTTATTGACCAGCCAATAAAATAAAACAAGCAAAGCAATTACATACTGTATATTGAATAAATCTTGATACAATAAAATTTATAGCTAAATAACAAAACATAAATGGACGGAATGTGAGATTCTAAATGAAGTATCAGCTAGTTTAAAAAAAGCTTATATTTAAGTATGTGATATAAAAGTAGGTACAAATTATTGTAAAACTCCTGCTAGGCCGCATTCAAACTAGGTAGAAGTGGACGCGTTACCTTACTCTATTTTATGAGCTGCCATAACAGAAAAAAGTCAAGAACAACGCGCCAATAAAACTCGTCATCATTTCTTTAAATTAGACCTTATTTCTCAAATTAGGCTTGCTTTATATCAAATTCACATAATACACATATTTTGATAAACATTCTGTGAACTTGTCTTGTGATGTTGTCTTTGTAAAATATTAGTTCTAACTCGATGAATACTTGATAAAAACTTAGAACGTGTTTAAAGCAGAAATACTAAATGCATATTTATGCAAAACTTATTATTAGAGCATTGTAAATTAGAATTTAAACTACGTCTAGACTTAAGATATCTCGTTTTGAGAACAAATATTAAAACATGATTGTTAGGTGGGACATTTAATTTTGAACACTTTCAATGGTAAGGCTACGAGAGAAATACTGTGAGTAGCATGTTTAGGTGAACAGCAGCGTATTTTAAGTGGTAACATTGCGTGTTAGTAGAGAGAGAGAAAAGATCACTGGAATGACTTTATCTTATTAATTTTAGATTCTGAAGGTTGTGGCACACTTATCTTAGCCACCTTAATCTTAAAATACGTTATTTAAACCTGCACCTGGCATGCTGGGCAAATTTATTACAATCTTCTTTTTCCAAGAATTAATAGTAGGTATGGTATTTATATCCACATATTGAATGGTAAAATATATCATATATTCAATAAAATAATACAGTTTTACAGAATACTGGTACATTTTCATGGAAAAAGAATATACAAGTGTATAATTACAGATAGATAATATTTCTTATTACGACATAATAAAAAAATCGAGATTTCATTCTTATTATTATAAATCTACATACAACCTGTGATGTAGGTACAACTTAGTCTAATACAAATTCATTTTAGACTATTCCATTTCAGCACTAGAAAGCATAGATTATTGAATAAAAAATATATTAAAAGCAAGAATATTCATTTTACTAGTTCCCAATACACCATTAATTGAGGTCTAAACTATGTTAGGCATGGCTCAACATAAAGTGAACGTTGGGATATAAAGGGAACCATATAATTAAAGCGGAAGACCTTGTGGTACTGTAAAGTAAGCTACAGAATAAAGTTTAAATTATCAATCCTAGAGTATTTAAGCAATTCTGCAGCTAAGAGAAATGTGGGTGATGATACTAATGGTAGTAATATAAGTTAAGATATTCTCGCATTTTAGACAGTTGGATTATCAGTGTTTTCAATACGATTAATTTTTGTATGGTTCTTATTTTAAGACAGATAACCCCTTGTAAAAAGACGGCCTTGAAGTGTTGCGCTCAGCGCATTTATAAGGCGCATCGTGGGTGATACAAAGTTAAACTAGAAGCAATAGAAGTATGCTGCATGGTGAATGAAAACGTCATCCCTTGCTAAGCGTCCAGCGACTTTTTCGATTTGAGTTTTAGTAGTGGCGATTTCTAACAAAAATGAAGTTAAGATACTTCCGCTTATATCACACTTTCGTGGCCTTTAGTAAAATGGCGTCCTATTTCGCTAGAGTACAATTTCGCGACCAGTGGCTCCGGACAGTGCTATAGGTATGAGAGGGAGTTGAGACGTGAGATATCGGGTTCTCACTGGCTGCACCCTAGAACAAGTCTTGTGCGAAAGAAATTCGTGATCTATTATCAGCTCTTTTCATCGTGTACCATTTGTGCCAGAGCCGATGGTAGCAAAATGCCTACAGCGCTCGGCCGCTGCGAGATCAACGTTGTTGACAGTATTGAACTGACAGCTGTCAGGATTGACTTAGCGGCCGAGCACTGTACGTAGGCGAAATTGGCAGTATAATTAGTAGATCCAGCTGACGGGCACCCACTGGTGGTCGGTGGAGAGCGAGTGTAGCGCGTCCATGAGCCGCGAGTACGTGGTGTCGTTGTTGTGGTTGGTGATCACGAGGTCGATGTACTTTTCGTTCTGCCGCTGTATCCGCGCGCTCTCTTCTAGCGTCTGCTTCATGTCTTCTTCCTGTTCATATAACGAGGGTTACGGGTTGTTTTTTGTTTGGTTTCAAAGAAAACTTAGATCAAGAAATCAGGGTAACGTGGCGATGTTATTATCAAACCGGAATCAGAAAGGTATTCGAAAGTAGGTACAGTCACCACACGGGATTGTTGAGCCACTTGCCACTGTTCGCAACTTAGTCGAATAATACAAATCGGGTTCCGAACTCTTATGAGGCTGGTATCACGACTTCGGCCGAACTCTGCTGACCAATGGGGCGGTCGTTGCTACGGTTAGCCAATGACCGCTCGCGTATTCTTCAGAAGGTGACATTACCATGGTTACGTAATAACAAAAATGGTCGCTATTTTTCCGGAAGCTGACGTTACTATAGTTACGTTATAACATCCGCTTTAGACCTGGAGACGTCAATCTAACTTCAGAGCCCTGATGGTAATTTCGTTCACTTTCCTTTTAACGGCTGTCACTGACAGGTATTTTTCAAAGTTAGAATTTCAGTCAGAAACTATCAAGTTTCTATTATACATTTTTATGGCTACTGACAGATTATAGGATTATGGTTAGATTGTCAAAGGTTACCTACCATATTTCTACAAAGGTTACATTACATAAGTTTTCAACTAACGTCAACTGAGCTGTAACGAATGATAATAAAGACAGCAATAGCATTTGTCTCTGTCAATGAAAAAAATAAATTAAAAATTGCTCGATAACATGCCTATTTGTATAAATATGAATGGAAAAAATATCTCGCCTATTAATATCAGATAAATCATGGCTCCCGATTTGAAGCAAATACGAATAAATTACTAAACGGTTTTAGACAAATCTATGAAGAACTGTCGTTATCCAGTTTCCTCTAGGAACAACGACATCTAGCGTCTAATAATGGCCGATGATTAATCCTTAAATCTCGTAGACGAAGAAATTTTATTATTTCAACTAGTTTTGACACACTGAAATTTTGACGCAACAAAGATTCGTATTTGACTGACATATCATCGGGGAACATCGGTCATGTCGCGATCGTGCCTACTAACGAAAAATACCGAACCCATAATATTACACGACCAAATTGCATCCATTGCCAAGTGGCTCTACATTCCCATGTGGTGACTGTACTATTGACACAACATTTGACGAAGAAAATAGTTGTTGTGTTGTTTTAGTAGTGAGTGATTAATTAATCTATTGTCTGTAAGTCTCTGCACTTAAACAATGAGTATATCCTAGATTGACTTATACACTATTGTGTCAAAAGTACTTTTAAATCATATTCTAATCGCGGTTTGATAATAAAATGCTCGTGGCACTATTTGTAATGACTAGTGAGGCCATTTTAAGTAAAAGTTAAAATATTAAATATGTAGTTGGTATTAACTATTAAACATACACTATAAGATACTACACACATAACATATCTATAGTAACACAATAGATTAGTTAGAACATAATATAAGTCAGGCCAGTCACTCGTTTCGATCATATGTATATAAATATACTGTCCGCATAATGCGCTCGTTAAAAAAAAATGAGCTGACATTTCACTGCAAAATAAATTATTTATAATATATTTTATAATTAATTTAAATTTTATTCTCGGTAATGTTTTGCGTACTTTGTTCATTGTCCATTATTTAATAAAAGTATTAATAAATTAATTATAGGGTTGAAGGATCAATCTGAAAATAGGACATTCACGTAAAACACGGAATTTAATAAGAAATTACGTTTACCTATTTTTTAATACATGCGGAGATATAACTATTTGTTAGCATTTTAACCTTTTGAAAAACACTCCTAAACGTGTAGTGTGTTGTCCAGCCTACCACGTCAGCAACACCTAAAGGAGTCATGGCGGACACTGTCCAAGCAATTCTCCTTCTGACAGATAAGGTTTTATAAATGTTATTCATTAGTAGACCTCGTTATCTTGTCGTAAATACATTATTTTCTCGTAGGGATTGAACGTATTATTTAACGACTGTTTAAATGTTGATGTAATACAATAAATAAATATCTTGGGACATCTTACACAAATCAATCTAGTCCCACGGTAAGCTCAATTAAGGCTTGTGTTGTGGTTACTAGGCGACGATATATATAATAGATAGATACATACAGATACTTAAATACATAGACAGCCATGACCAAGGAACAAATATTTGTGATAAATAAATACACAAATAATGCCCTCGGCGGGATTCGAACCCGGAACCTCCAGCTTCGTAGGCAGGGTCACTACCAACTAGGACTGACAATATTATGCTTGATTTTCACGTCACGTTTGTATACTGCTAAATGATCTACTGTTTCTTTCCAATGAATTAAATAGAAGTTCTGTACAAATATTACTGCAATCTATATTTTAGTAATAATTTCTTCGTGTATAATTTTATTTTATTAACTTATTTTATTTGTAGTCCTCATCCCTATTATATGTCGCAGAGGGGTCCCCTTTAATATGCCTAATATTAATAGTCCTAATATGAATTCGCATAACGGATTTGGCATAAATAATTAAGCATAATATTGAATAGGCAAAATAATAAAATTCCATAATGCTTGATACGCATATTACTGATTATGCATAATTGAAATATGCATAACATTATTAAATATAACTTTATTCGTCCTAATATGGATTAGCATAAACTTAGAAATCAAGCGAATGAGGCAGATCGGGGTAAAACCAAGACAGTAAGGTTAAGTTCAAAAGACTAATAAGCAGGAGCGACGAAGCGAAGTTGAAGCCTAGCTACCTACACATCCTAATGAACACGTCAGATACAATCAATTAAATAAAACATTAGGTATTTAATAATCAATTTTATTAGTAAAAAAACCACATCTTGGTAGGCGCATGAGGCGCACAGTACAGAGTGTGTACCTATTTAATACGGGCGTATATTTTAATGATGCTTAAAACCTATTTACCTATACCATGATTTCTACGATCACAAAACGACACTCGTAACTGTATCCCGTACAAAATACACACGCCGTATTTATGAACATTTTAAATTGCTAGGGTAAAAATGTGTGTAATAATTAAAATAATCAATATTTACTATAAAAATATAAGTAGGTATACATGTATGTCAGTCAATAAAATATGTCAAGACCTAAACATTAACTGTTATACCTACGCACAATGCACAAGTAAAAAAAAAGTCTAAACTAGTTTTAAATTGGAAGCAATATAATAGTAGGTATATAAAAATATTATTAATACGTACTAATCGACAGTAACTTGGCAAAAATATTAGGTACCATATAGTATCGGTTTCGCTACTCAATCTATGATCGGTCATTATTATTTTATCTATTATATTTTATACCTTTCATTAAGTATACCAATTAGTATTATGCTCATCCTAATTATTCCAAATCATCGTTATGATAGTTTACGTTATACGTAAATACATTATGCGTAATCGCTTATGCGAAATTATGCTTATGCCACTTAAATAGTATGCTTAACAACGCTATGCCAATTTGAAGTATGCGTAATAAATTATGCGAATTAATATAGACTCGTCGCAGAGATTTTCGCAGACTTTTTATTATTTGTCTCAAATATTTTTTAGTAGCTGTTGATGTTGTTACTAATCAGATATATTACTAGTACATTACTATACAGGGTGGTCCAAACCGTCATGTGCTATCAGAATATACCCCATGTATGTTAGCCGATATTTTGTAGTTTTCGAGTTATGAATTTTTGAAATTTTTTTTTGAGAAATTCTGGAATGAAGAAATTTATTTATAAAAATAAAACTATTGGGTTTTTTAACTAGTTTCTTTTTGTAAAAGTATTACTACAAATAAAGCATTTACTGACAAAAAAAATTAGCGTCCTCGCTTTGATACAAGTAGGATAAAAAATACCGAATTCAAAATTTTTCAAAGTGAGGACGCTAATTTTTTTGTCAGTAAATGCTTTATTTGTAGTAATACTTTTACACAAAGAAAATATTTAAAAAACCCAATAGTTTTTTTTTAACAATAAATTTCTTCATTTCAGAATTTCTCAAAAAAAAAATAATTCAAAAATTCATAACTCGAAAACTACAAAAAATCGGCTAACATACATGGGGTATATTCTGATAGCCCATGACGTAGGGAACCCAAAAAAAATTGTTTGACGTCAAGGTTTGGACCACCCTGTAGAGGACGGGAAACGAAGGGTTACAGGCCAAGTAGATATATCTTATACTAGGTCTTGACATTCAGCCGGTTCGGCGAAATCACTTCCTTTTATTTCATGGCAAGTTTGAGAAAAGCACTATACAAATCTCGGCGAGAAACAGGGTTACAGGCCGCGTATCCCTATCTGATAGATAGGTATATCTACTAGGGCTACCGGTATCCGTGTTACCCGCAGACACGTGTACACGAATCCTTAGCACCGGCGGTACTAAGAACCCGAACGACACGAAACGCCAAGAAACGTTTCCAACTTAGAAACGTTTCCAAGCGCGGGTCCGCGGATCTACTTAGAAACTTTTCCAAGCTTGAGTCTTGCGGATCCATTACAATTGAATATTCGAAAAACCTATGTTTTTATTAGTAAAAAGTCTGAAACAAAAAAATACCTACCGAAAAATTCGCAGTTTTTTACGAATTACGCAGCTAGAAATTTTCTTTGTTGCAGGTTAAATGCGGTTCAATACTTTGTTCAAATATAAAATCGTACCTATATTTTAGATTGCCACTGCCACTACACATTGAGGGCGGATCAGACACAGGTACTCGGGTATCCGTGTCTTAATTACACGGTTCCTAATTAAACGTTTCCAACGGGTAAGAAACCCGTTTCCCGGTAGCAAAGAAACGGGTACACGGAAACGGGTACACGAAACCCGGACACGACCGAGAGCCCTAATATCTACTTGGCCTGTAACCCTTCGTTTCCCGTCCTCTATAGTAATAAACTATACATTCATTTAGTAAGTTAGTACAATTATCATCGGATTAACCCTATCACAGGCGATCACGATCCTACTTCGTTATTATAGTAGTTGTGATCTTAAACTTCATTGATAACGCGATTACATTTTCTTTTTGTTTCCAATTTAAAATTTTAATTTTTTATTTTGATTTTTAAAGGGTTAATCATAAAATAAAAATCAACATGGACTTACCTCGTAGAGCGAAGCGAGGGACTCTAGCGTGCGCGCGCGCCGCGAGCTAAAGCGGATGGAGCTCTGCCGGTCGAACTACACAATACAATACACATGCCACAACACGGGGACTTGTCAACACTTACATGCGACCATGTATGCACCGTTGTACAAACGTTCTTTACCTACTACACCCTGTTTTATCTACAGGGTCGTAAATACTATAGGGTAGACTGGGGTCAATTGAACTAATTTGCCTTTAACTGACCGTGACCGCTGTATTTTTATAAGCAGAAGGATGTACGCTCATAATATTTCAAGGTTAGTTATCTGGTTCCTAAATAAAATGTATTTGGATGGCCTATAACTCATAGTTCTTCGACAATGGTGAAAATAAAAAGAAAAAGGCAGAGTGGTTCAATTGACCCCACATATGTGTCAATTGAAACACTATGTGGGGTCAATTTAAACACTTAAATATCTTCGACACAATGAAAGTATTTATATATGTTTTAATCTTTTTCATTACTACCTTTGCATACAATGAGCTCATTAAAAGTTCGCAAGTATAGCATGAACATATCTCAATTTATGAGCATCTGAAAAAGTCGTTAAAAAAACTTGGAATAAAAAAGGAGTATACGACTTTTAGACTTCATTTTCACTGTTACCATTTACATTTACCTTAACCAAGCTAGTTTTAATGCATTTACAAGATATAGCGATGTAGAATCGCAGAAAATAATCAAATCTATGTTTCATACAAAAGTGCCTGTTTCAACTATAACAATGTTTCAATCATAACCATTCCCAACGCCCAGTGACAACGAGTGTTGTAGTCGCGATGTGGAATGAAATAATAGACGAAATAAAATATCAGTTTAAATGGTTTCATTACAGCGGTAAACAAAAACATCGTTAAAAACGTGAGGCGATATTAACCCATTAACGGCTAGCGATGCCAAATGGCATCACCTTTTAGACATTTAGTCTTTAGCGGCACATTACCTAGATATTGTGAGTAGTGAAGATTTTATACATTAAATCGGTCAAAGAGAAACGTATATTTTGATTAAACTAGTGAATAGCGAACCAAAGTACATTATAATGCAAGTTAAAACGAGTTAAATATCAACGTCAGAAATAATGTGTAAAAATGGACGACGTGTTCAGGTAAATGTTTCATAATTTCGACAATTGTGATTGATATTCATAATTTTTTGCCATTAATCGAATCAGTACACATTTTCACATTAGAGAACCATTATCTAATGAAATGATTAAATATGCATTCTTTTTGTTTACTTTATGACCAAATCTTTATTGTCAATGCCATATGGCCCGATATCGTGTCTTTTTAAATTACCATTTTTTTTGCGTTTTGTACATTTTGAGATACATATTCGTTCCAGATATGTACCTACTGTAACTATTTTTATTTATAATATTAATTAATTATTTATTTTGTTTATTTGGAACTGTATTTTGCACGAAGCACTAGCAATATGAAACGAGGAGACGAATTGCGATGAAAATTATTTATTTGTGGAGCTTCCTGATGAACCCAATATTAGTTTTGTCGAAGACTAGGGAGGTAAAGAACCCGGGGGCTTTATTCCATAACCTCAGCGGTCGCTAGCTCAATGCCAGATGTGATGTGGACTTGTCATCTGCATCAGTGATGACTATAGGCAAATCGCTTCTGTTAGATTCCACAACACCTTCATCATTGAATGTTGTTCCTAGCCGTAAACTAATGACATTCGACTAGTCACTAAGTTTCTGATGACGTATGATATGATTGTGTAGCTAATTATTCGATTTGATACCATGTCATACAGTTATGCATCGTGTAGGCGATGTGCCTACGAGTAATGTAAACGGCCGATCCAGCCTGCAACGCAAGTGCAATGTAAGATATACGCGAAATATAATTATACATTCAAAGTGTAATTATTGTTTTACTAAATTCGATGTTTTGTTTGTATTTTTCTTCAATAAATACTAGAAATTGACACTATGATATGTATTTGAAAAGACACGGTAGACGGCTAGCGATGCCGTTTGGGATCAGTCAATATCTTTTTTTCTGCTAGTTTGATTTTTATTTGATTTTAAATTTCTATATCTAGGGTACAGTATAATAACATTTATGAAATTCATCAAAATCGGAGACATTATAAAAATTCAGCCGTTAATGGGTTAAGCCGAAAACGTTAGCAAAACACCAAATTTTATTTAGTTTACAAAAAAAGAGTACTTTTTGATGTCTCGAATCTCTGAAACTATAAGACGTGCGGTTATGCATGTTACCTCAACTTGTTGGAAATTTATTATTCTTTAAACGTTTAATAACATATGATATCAAAAAACGTAAGGTTTTTTTAAATAAAAATCATAAACTATAAAATGACCGTAAATTTTGCAGTTTTTTACGTACTACAGCTAGCACGTTTTTTTGCTTGCAAAATGTGGTTTTATATTGCCCTATAGTGTCTAAATAACATAACAAAAATGCAGCGATACTACTTGATTTGCGAGTTTAAGGTAAAGCGATGTACGGGTTGACCGTACTATTTATTTATGATCTAGATCAAAAACTAGCCAAATAATTGTGAAGCTTAATAAAACAAACATGTGCATCGAATACAAAACTTTATATTTCAAAGTTGGTTAATTTTGGGGACGATTAAAACATGGGGAAGATTGAAACGTTTCAATTGTCCCCAAGCACGTTGTTTCTATCGTCCCCAAACCACCTTTTTCACTTCAATGTCAAATATTTTATATAAAAAAACACTCTAACACTGATCACCGTACATAAAAACATTCGTTTATTCCTAACTATAACACTTACATAATTAGATTAGTCAATATGCGAGAGTAGACGAAGTTAGAAGACAATATACGAGAGCACGAATACTTACTTTTTACCGCGTGAAACTGGTTTCGCACGTGGACACTTTCGTATCGCACCGGCGCCCGTGCGCTACTGTTAAGGATTGCAATATGGCCTACCGCTTGTTCCGAGTGTT
>JALPQI010026960.1:0-11007 GCA_025490895.1 Thaumatotibia leucotreta
ATGATGATGATGATGATGATGTCGTAAGCAACACTGTCTTCTCAATACTTATGGGAAATTAAATTAGTAAGTTATGGTGTCTAGTTTTTTTCTTGTAAACGTACTTTTATTCGTGATTTTTTTTCATATTTTTCCGACTCACAGACACATTTTTTTTCTCCGAAAATATTCACTGAAAATAAAGTAAAAACGTTTTTTTTGTGATTGTTATAGGTACTTTTCCACGATACGACACACTGTAGGAAAAAAAATAATAAAATAAATGTAGGAGAGATACCCGAAAAAAATTGTAATAAATAATGTACCTAGGATGATGAAATGATACTAACGGTCACGGTTCTTTTTTTTATGTAGGACTACTATACTCTTTTCCATATAGGTACCTATACAAAAAAAAACGGAAATACATCTAAGATTTTTTTTATTTTATATTATTTTTTATCTACTTTTTATTTGAGAATCAACTAAACATTAAACATGTTTAGTTGATTCTCAATGTTTTAGTGAATACTGGAAGTCAATTACCTATAGGAACTCACAGATAATACTGGTAAGTTGCTAAAAACACTTTAGTTGGTTTTTTATGATTTTTTTTACAAATATTAATGGAAAACATTATGGAAATGTATGACGCAATCTTTCTTCATAATGACTTGACAACTATGGTGCCCACTCATAGCTAAATATAGGTCTCAAAATGTGCAAGTCATTCTTGAAACACTATGCTTAACCATATTCGAATGTCTGTTATCTTTCTGAAGTATGGGTCTAGAACAAAAATATCTCAGAGCTTCTCTGAAAACGGAATCAGGCCCCTATTTTTTTAATGATAAAAGAAAAGATAAATGTTTTAAGTGTGTTGCCATGGCAACTCATACAATTAGATAGTTCGGAGTCTAATATCATTTGAGAAAATTTTCTGATAACGTAACTTCATCAGAATTATTTAATTTAGTGAATACATAATTTTGTTCTTCAGCTTCAAAGGTGAATAAAGAATGAAGTATTCATACAGCTGCAAATTTAAATAAATGTTATATTTATTAATCTTAACTAGTGGCAGGCATATCCAATTACAGTTTACAAAAAAACTACTGTCTAATTAACACACAAATTGTTTCTTAATTTGTGTGTTAATTAGACAGTAGTTTTCGATGTATTGAAGTTTCTACATTGTATCTAAGTATCTATTAAATTTATATTGTTTGTCAGTACCTTTAAAAATGTAAGACTAATTAGGTTTGTGTAAGATTATCCTGCAATGTTTATTTATTTATTTTTGGATCTGACTATACAGTCTAACAACACTTGACTTCTATTCCTTTTTTTCTCACACTTGCATGTGATACAGGAGAGTGAACAGAATGGCATTATAATCCTAATGTGAATTTTTGACCTCAGTACAGCTGATTTTGCTATAGGACATTCTTATAGCTTGGTCTTATAGTAGGTACTCATGAAATAATGATACAAACTGTTGTTTCTGTTGTTATTTTCATCATTTAAATTACTTTTCTCTCAATTATAAAAATTATATGTCATATATAAAAGAAAAAGGTCCTAGTTAACCATCGTCCAAGTGGAGATTGAACCTACATACTTGGCTTTCGCAACTGATGCCTAAAGCAATTTGATCTCAGCAACCACCAGTCAAATTACTCAGGAATTTGCAATCTCTTATAAGGCCAGACAACTATGACATAAAAAAATCATAAAATAATTTGAATTGTTCATTAAAAAATTCATAAATTCCCATGATTTTGATAATAAAATTACTGACCTTACTTTGTCAACTACTGGACTAAATTTTCATTGTTACATCTATTATTATACAGTGTTTGAAGGTCAAAACAATGGGAACTGTTATGTACTAATCGTTAAGGACTAAATTAAGATGGATAGACTGAAGCAAGGCTAGTTTCTTTAAGATGTTTAAAGTACTTAAATAAATGTAAGATTTCCTTGAACCGCTGAATAGTATCTTCACGTAGCTTTAAAATGTTATTTTAAATTGTTTTCTAACAGGATGTGACTGCAAGTGGTGACTTAAACTAAAAATAACTATAATCTTAGTTAATACTAACCTCCTCTGTTACATTTTGCCCAGCCTTTTTCTTGATATCAATCAAGTTCAACACGTTACCAGTGTTTATTGTCACCTTCGACGCACTTTTCAACATCGTGACCGAATAGATTATACGCTAATATGTGAAAAACTCGCGGCCTTCGTTCAACAAGGTTGCCGGGCTAAGGAACTCGAAAAAAAAACTGAAACAAGATCGAACGTTTTTTTATAAATGCAATACGACCGACAAGTCTCGCCAACACTGGATAACTAAACGAGTAAACGGCGGCCTTGCTCAATGCATAGTCAGTGAAACACAACTTTAAGCCGTGAAAGAAATAGGAATGACGTACGTATAGTATTGATAAAAAATTATGACGAAATTCCGTGACAAGGCTTACATTATCAGTAAGGAATGTACATATCAATGATCAACAAAAATGTGGGCAGTGAATGCGGGTTATTTTAACTGATAAGCATGGGATCGGTGGAGGAATTTTTAAGGAATTTAAAAACCGTGGACTGGAATTTTGACGTTTGTTGGTTTGGTTGGTTCAACTTGGTTCTTGGTAAGTTTTTGCCTTTTGGTTGGTTTCATTCTGATTTCCTGTCAGAACTTTAATAGTTTACTAAAATTGTCTGCACGCCAGACTCTTATTAAAATCACGTATAGTTTATTTTTGAGTGTCAAACACTTTCATTACATATCTAAAAATAAGTAACTGAGTACTAGTACTATTGCATGAACAAGTTTTTATTCAAACTCTTGGACAGACGAACTTAACTAGGACTTAAACAATCTTCGAATCCCAGCCGTCACTGTCAATGTCAAATGTCAAAACTGCTAACGTCATAACATAGTGATAGTGAATCGCTTGATTTATTCGTGATACGAAAAAAACATTTCATTCATTACACGAATTTGCGGTTATCGGACTGCATTACAGTCTTGTTGAATAAGAGATAATAAAGAATTTAAAAAACTTTGTTTAAATAAACATAATGGGTGTCGATTTCTTCGGTTTTGCGTACGCCGCGACGGTTGCCGCTGGCGGTATCATGGGTTACGCAAAAGCAGGTTGGTTTTAGTTTAATTTATTCCAGCGTACTACATTTCACCAAATCATTTAGAACTTACTAGAACGACAAAGTAATAAGTTTCTATATTATAAAATACATACGATTAATCATTTTTAATTTTTATATTCGAGTTACTTAAGAATTTTGATAAGGATTGATAACAAATTCACGGGAATACTACTATAGGAGTATTTATTTCTAGGTCTTTGTGTCGAATAAAAGATTCCTTCAGATATGCAATAGAGCAAGCATATTTACATGGTAAAAATGCATAATGTTTAATTACTTTTTGTATACTTCATTAATTAACAAGTAATAAAAAAATATTTGGACTAAATTATAATGATTTATTTGTTGATAAAAGGAAAATTAAAAAAATGTGAACTTAAAGTAACACACAATCAACAAATACAAACAATTTGATGTCCAAAAGTCCCTATAGAAGCTTGTCATTTTAACTGTAACTATGTATACTCATTTTAATCTGTGCCGAAGAAGATAAACAAATTGAATTTCATTATGACATGGCCAGTAGATTTTGTACCTAGTGAAATGGATGACAATACAAATTTTTGGTCCTTAAAAGGGTTCAATTGGCAATAATACCTTCCTTTACATTTATTTATTTTTATTTTATTTTTGACTATAAAACTATTCATTGAATCATATTATTGCTACAGCACCAAACTTTGATTCGTCATTTGTTTTCGACATGTTAATGAACACAAACTCAATTGAATGGCTCATCAAGACATTCATAATAATAACATTTTGTTTCAGAACAGGATTTAATTTAGATATACAATGATTCTCACTTTCAATTTTATATCAACAATTTAAATAACTTATAATTATTGTCTGGCTATTTATTTATTTTAAAACCATATCAACAGCTGAAACTGTAGATATGCGCGATATGTGATTTAGCGCTATAAATATGTCAAGATTGAACAATATTGAAAGTTAATTAAATAAATTAAAATTAAAGATGACTATCAAAAGTCCAATAGTTTTTCATCTATTACACACATTGGCAATTTATTCCTATCATCTAATATTTTAAAATCATCTTTTATAAAAGAAGCATTACAAACTCAGAAAAAAAAAAAAATCAAAAATATTTTATTCGATAGCTTTAGAAGTAATAACAATGTCTACACTGGTGCCTCTTTTTAAGTGTTAATACACTTGTGCTAAGAGAGCACCGCTCATCCAAAGAGTAATTAAGAAATACATTACAATCTTAGGCTATGTTCTTAAGAATACAAAATTTAAAGTAACAAAAGTATCAAGTTTAACGAAGTAAAACATTATACATTGCAATATAATTTTAATCCTAGACTAACTCAGGGTATGTGTGTGGTGTACGTGTGTGTGTGGGTGCGCGCGCGCGCGCACGTGTGTGTGTGTGAGTGTGTGTGTGTGTGTGTGTGTGTGTGTGTGTGTGTGTGTGTGTGTGTGTGTGTGCATGCGTGTGTGTGTATGTGTTTGTTGTGTTCCATATGCGTGCATATATGTTTTGGTCTACATTCAATGTTCGCTATACTTATTTTGAAGCAAGTTTTCTATGTCATTATAGTTTTTAGTTTTTAGCCACTTAGTTAATTTTTTCTTACACTCGTATGTAGTGCAGGAGTGAATGTCGATGTGTTTGTTTATTTGATTGTACAAATTGCTAGATTGTGTCTGTTGCTGTCTTCTGGCAAATGCAGTTTTCACTGTAGATGTTTTAATTACATTTGTCCTTTTCCTACGTGTGTGTGTGTTTTCTGCTTTGTATGTGGTTCGTTTGTGTGTTTTTATAATAAGGTTTAAAATATACAATTTCCTTACTGATAGTAGGGCACAAAGTGAATACAGTTCGTTTGTGGAGTATCTGAACGGTTTATGGTGCATTACTTTTAGAAGTGCTCTTTGAGATCTTTCAATCTCAAGAAACTTAGTTTTGGTTGCCCCACCCCATACAGAGATACAGTATGTGATGACTGATTGAGCCAGCGACACGTAAACTTGATTTAGCACAGTTCTTGTAACTACATGTCTCAAATTTTTGAAAGTCCAGATTAATTTGCGGATCCTGTTCATTATGTTCTCAACATGTAGATGCCATGTAAGTCGCTGGTCTATCGTAACGCCAAGATATTTCGTGTGATCGACTTTGTGAATAGATGGGCAGGAGCAGACTTGTGGGTTGCAGCAATTATGAATTTTTAAAGAGAATTCGTTTCTTGGTTGTGAACGTTTAGTGTTGGAGAAGCAAATAAAGTTCGTTTTATTGGTGTTAAGAGTGAGCAAGTGTCTCTGAAGCCAGTTTGAAATTTTTCTAAGGCCAAGTTCTGCAACGTGATGAACCTCTTCCCACGTATTGGCTGAAAAAACAATAGCTGTGTCATCTGCATATGTAAATATTGTTCCAGATTCTACAGTCATGTTGCATAATTCATTTATATACATTAGAAACAGAGTAGGTCCAAGAACACTACCCTGTCGTACACCGTAAGACACTACGCGTTCATCACTAGTGTAATTACCTAGTTTGACCTTCTGTGTTCGGTTTTGGAGGTAACTACCCAGAAGAGCCAGACAAGTGCCTCTGATGCCTTTATTTTCCAGGATGTTGATGAGGATGGGAATCGACACGGTGTCAAACGCCCTTTTGAGATCTAGAAATACTGCCAAACATTTTTCGTTTTTGTCAAAAACTATGATTTTATTACAGACACAATCAATTGATTTTACTATTTTAAAAGATATATTTTTTAAATTGAATTCATTAATAGGTACAATTGTTAACTACTCATATTTTTTTTATTTTATGCTCATTGAAATAATGAATAATCTCAAGTATGGTCTGTTCTTTTGTTGGTGTTTGTATAAATAGGATGAAATACTATTTAGTGTAATTTTAATATGTAGGCCTGTATTGTCAATGGAAACAAAATAATACTCTTGATTATTTTTGCAATTAGCTTTCTAGGTTGGTGAATCGAAGTTGGGTTTTTGTTTTAATGTTTAGGTAGACATACTGGACAATACAATAACTTGTACACTAAATTGCACTAGACTAAGCAAATAGAGGAAACAATAGGTGATAAATCAATCACTTTTCCCTATGAGGTGTTTGATAAGGAAAACTTGCAAATAAATATACTTACACACATTGGAAATCTACAATAAATACTCATATATAAAAATATTGATAAAAATTTCTTCAGAATTTATTTGCATAAATATTAAATACGTAATACTCATATTAGAATGAACTGGTTAATCCAACAATAACTGACTGTCTTTTCTCTGTCGGTTTAAGTCATGATTTTTGACTATATATGTATTCTTTAAGTAATAGCTGTTAAATAAGTGACCTAACTACACTGAACAATATCAGTAAACATGTGACATGACGTATATTGATACAATAATACGAAAAGATTATAATCGCATTGAACATGATTAATTGATTTTAATTCAGGTACTCATCAGTTTACAGGAAAATTGTAACTAAAATCTTGTTTTATGTTTCAGGATCCATTCCGTCTCTTGGTGCTGGCCTTATTTTTGGTTCTATCCTAGGTAAGAACATAATCTTATTTAGTTCCTATTTCTCAGAGGCGAGTCACAAGACCAAATTATTGACTAATGCCCATATTTCACTTCACCCAATTGTGATTGCGAGCATTCCGCATTGCTTGAAATGAGTAGCCTCATTGCAGCAGAACCAATATAATCTATTCGAATCACTAAACTTAAATGACAGTGGTTGTCGAGTGTCGACCACGTACCGGAAGGCGCAGTGTGAGCCCCCCCACAAGGTGGACTGAGGACAGAGTTGGGCAAAAAGTAATATAATATTATTCCTACCGATTACTTCTCTTCGGTCTTGTGACTTTGTAATATTTATTACAAAGTACACATACAAAAGTAATCGGAAGGAATATTATATTACTTTTTGCCCAACTCTGACTGAGGACCTGATGAGGTCGCAGGAGTCCGCTGGATGCGAGTTGCGCATGACCGGTCATTTTGGCAATCTTTAGGGGAGGTATTTTATCCTATATCCCAACAGTGGACGTCTTTTGGCTGAGATGATGAGATTTATTTTCCTCTTAAAAATGTTCAAATCAATTGAATACGTGACAATTTCTATCTAATTATAATGTTGGTATAGGCACAGCACAAGTTATCAGGTGAATTTTGACTTTGACTTTGAATGGTTCCCGCCTCGCTTTTTGAGCCACATTCAAAGTTCAGACCCCAAGAACATTATAAATTTAGGCACTGGTCTCACCGCGAGCTACAAAGCTATGAACTGTCGGTTGTTCGTATTTATATCCCATAGTTTATAGCTTAGTAGCTAGCGGTTAGACCTGGCCTACTACCGCGAAAATCGAAATTCGTAAATTTCGAGGTTTTTTTCTCTGTCACTCAAACGCAGGCGTCATTAGAGTGAGAGAGACAAATCCTGGAAATTTACGAATTTCGTTTTTCGCGGTAGGGCCGCTGTGCCTTATGTTCCGACTATTATTAGAGACTTCATCTCTAGTTATTGTACATGTACATACTATATCTGCCTTTATATTAAAACAAGTTTATGTTGTTTTTAAATAATGCATAGTACTTAGCTGTAAGATGTTATTATTATTGAAAAAACGAGTCCCGCTGAGTTTCTCATCGGATTATTTTTAGGTCAGTAGTGGAGGGTTAGAACTGGAAGTAGATTTTTTTTAATTTGCTATTTAGTTTAACGACTCAAATCAAAAGCGCTCGTTGCTGTGCCTAGTTGAATAAATAATACTTTGACTTGTAATGAAACTAAATGTTTTCACCGACAGGAATCGGCGCGTATCAAATCAGCAGGGATCCTTCTAACTACCAACTCATGCTTGGAACCACTACAGTTTTGGGAGGTCTTATGGGATACAGGTATGTTAGAACAATCAAATTTCTTCATCCTCAGTTATATTGAAGCGGCCACGGTGCCCAATAATATCTGAACAAGAAACGAACGCCTTGACAATAGGGGCCTCCTCAGCTATTTGTGAAAACCCTGGTTACTCTAGTTTATCTGATGGCTGACTGCACTGGGTAACTGTACAGGTAAATTCAGCAAATCTGGCACGAATGAAATGAATGATATTTATCATTGTGTATGCCGCCGTGGTTATACCAACCCGTATCTATTGTAATTTAGATATCCACATACTGTCACCGTTCTGTCACTTACCCGATCCATTCGTGCCAGCTTTGTTGAATTTACCTTTAACGTAGTTTCTTAAATTAAATGTTCAGTGCCTTTATACAAATGCAATTTGTTCAAGAATAACAAGATATAAGAACCACGACCAGGGTCGTTCCCAGTATTTTTTTCATTGCACTGGGTATCTGTTTCCATATTATAGCTAGACATGAAAGAGTTGATCAATCCGCTTATACTCATGAAAGTATAGATACTCAACCAATTAAGACCCATGAAGAAAACCATGTCAAAATAGCAAGAGTATAGACGACATAATCCGCAGCCTCCGCAGGTCTCTTGCCACGATCAACGTACCTGCTCTTCTTGAGCCTACTGGTATTATTAGGGATGATGGTAAGAGACCTGATGGTGTGTCTTTGGTTCCTTGGAGCTTGGGAAGGATGTTGGTATGGGATGCTACTTGCGTAGACACCCTGGCACCGTCCCATCTTCAACGAACTACGTTTAAGGCAGCTGCTGCGGCTGAAAATGCCGAATTTTTAAAACGTAATAAATATAAGGGCCTCGGCAAAGAGTACGATTTTGTACCGTTTGGCGTAGAAACTTTAGGTTCTTGGGGCCCCAGCGCACGCAAATTGTTTGCTGAGATCGCGAAACGTCTGGTTGATGTAACTAAAGACCGAAGAGCTGGCGACTTCCTCGCACAACGCATCAGTATTGCGATACAGCGAGGAAATGCCGCCAGCATCCTCGGTACAATGCCACAAGGGCCAATCTTAGATATAGGTTAGGTTAAGTAGATTAGTTAGATTTAATCTATGTACATAAATTGTAGTTTTGAAAATAAATATATTAAAAAAAAATAGCAAGTAGTAAGAAATTTCAAGGCAGGAAAAACATGGAGAAGGAAGACAATGGACTGAGAGGAATGGAAATCTCTAGGGGAGGCCTTTGCCAAAGGGCAAATTGATGCACAATAATAGATTTTTTAGTTAAATAATTTTATACTAACTAAGGTCAATAATAAAGGCTTATTTTATTAAGAAATTTCTAACAATCTGATTTATAACGTCACTATGACATGACATAGATCCTGAGTGTACAGTTAACCAATTGGAACCCTACGCCATTTGGAACCATGTCAAAATACCAAGTAGTAAGAACATATACTTACGAAAACGTTTACGTTTCAGATTCTACAACAGCAGGAAATTCATGCCAGCGGGCATAGTCTTCGTGCTCTCTGTGGGGATGCTAGCGAAGTTGCTCACCAAACATGTTGGCCAATCCGCCGTCCCCATCAAATCCGGTTAAATTACTATGATCATATTTTCCATATCTGAAGAGTCCACGGAAATCTAGTTAACCCATTCATTGCTGACGCCCCATATTTTTAATTATCACGCAGCGCCGCCGCCTTCTACGCGACGACGCGAATTCGCGTCCACGGCATCACGTTAACATTTCAATGGACGCGAATTCGCGTCCGCGGCATTAGGTTATATTATCACACTTAAAGGACGCGAATTCGCGTCTGCGGCATTAGGTTAGTTCACACTTGAAGGACGCTAATTCGCGTCCTCGGCATCTTGTTTACGCATACACAGGACGCGAATTCGCGTCTTCGGCATCCGAGATAAGAATTATGAAAATTACAAATGCATTGAATCCAGAAACCAGCGACGGTATAATATTATCCTCCATAAATAAAATAACATTTTAACCCATTCATTGCTGACGCCCCATATTTTTAATTATTACGCAGCGCCGCCGCCTTCTACGCGACGACGCGAATTCGCGTCCACGGCATCACGTTAACATTTCAATGGACGCGAATTCGCGTCCGCGGCATTAGGTTATATTATCACACTTAAAGGACGCGAATTCGCGTCTGCGGCATTAGGTTATTTCACACTTGAAGGACGCTAATTCGCGTCCTCGGCATCTTGTTTACGCATACACAGGACGCGAATTCGCGTCTTCGGCATCCGAGATAAGAATTATGAAAATTACAAATGCATTGAATCCAGAAACCAGCGACGGTATAATATTATCCTCCATAAATAAAATAACATTTTGGTATCAGCTTTTAAGTACAGTTGATTTCTAGCAAAAAAAAAAGAAATAACTTGAGGACGCGAATTTGCGTCCTCGGCATCACGTTTACGCATACATAGGACGCGAATTCGCGTCTTCGGCATTGAATGGGTTAATTCAATTGTCAGAAGGAAAAATAACCTTACTTTATAAGGACTAGACATTTTTCCGTGAACCCTTCATTTGCTATTGTACCTAACTTTTCCCAGGACAGAGAGTAATTGGATATAGTTGTTTGTAGATATATTCGTGTGGAATATACAGTTGTCGTATTAGTCACTGCTTTTTTTGACAATCAGTGGACTTATGATGGTTCGAGGTTTTTATCGTTTGTCGTCATTGCTGTCACTTTCTAACCGGTATATAAGTGTGTACAATGACATGTCACGATAAACGATAACCATCATTATCCTACAGCTGTCAAATTCGAAGCACAACTATCTTTTTATGATAATCATGGCTTTGTCCTGAACTTTTAAACATTACATTAATTAGGTGGCTAATTCATATTATACTTATAGATACCTAATAGGTGAAATAGTTGTTACTACAAATTGTGACTAGATTT
>JALPQI010026961.1:0-16819 GCA_025490895.1 Thaumatotibia leucotreta
AAAGAAAAATAACATAGGCACTTGATTATAGATTACTTTAATTATATCAATACATTTCAAAATGTTTTCTGTATTTTAGCCCATTATTTTTATATTGTTGCAGATGGTCATACGGATGCAGAAATGATGGCTTTAGTGTCGGAGATGGAAATGATGAAGATGATTGGGAAACATGTGAATATCATTAATTTGTTAGGTTGTTGTACCCAGGAAGGCCCACTTTACGTTATTGTAGAGTTTGCACCTAATGGAAACTTAAGGGAATTCTTAAGAAGCCATAGGCCAGGAAACAGGTAAATGAAACGTGTCCCTTATTAATTAGGTAATACAGCTCGTATCCAGACAAAATATGTGTGTGACAAATGTACTGCGAAATTATAACGAATACGAAAGTGTAAACACAAAATAATAATATTGACATAATTACAGGTACGAATCACCGTCAGAAGATGTGAAGGATAAGAAAACACTAACACAGAAGGATTTGGTATCATTTTCATATCAAGTCGCTAGAGGAATGGAATATTTAGCATCACGACGGGTAAGAAATCTTTAGGTACAAGATCTTTAGAGACAGTAGAAGATCTTTCCGCTACACTAGCGTGCTACCATACTGTAGAAATACGTTTATAGCTATTCTTTTATAAGAATTATGTTATTTTGAAAAATAAACAATCTTAATCTGTTAACAAACGCAACATGTAGAGAAAACAACCGGATAGACAAAATAAAGAATCTGTTCAAGCTGCGACGGAGAGCTACGCAATTTGATGAAAATTAGGAGACGATATAAGATCATAATTATTTAGAAAATAATATTTTGTTTTGCTGTAGTTTTGACTTACTTATTTGTCTTAATAGTTCTCATTGTTGAATCTTTCTTTTTTAACCGTAGGTATGTTTAACACTGCACATTTTGCATTTCAGTGTATTCACCGAGATTTAGCCGCACGCAATGTGCTTGTGTCAGACGACTGCGTCCTCAAGATCGCAGACTTTGGTCTCGCAAAGGACGTGCAAAGCAATGACTATTACAGGAAAAAGACTGAAGGCAGATTGCCTGTGCGGTGGATGGCGCCAGAATCGCTATACCACAAAGTGTTTACTACGCAAACTGACGTGTAAGTATAGTCTAAATGTTACTTGCTAATATTATGATTATTCACAAAGTACCTAACTCTGTATGTCTGTTAAGCTTCCATACGTTTGTTACATGAAATGTGTGGTGACCTTATGAGGCTTATGTAAGTTACGGAACTAGACATTCTACGCTGACGAAAACGAAGGCTATACCTACACCTAATTATAAATTCATTTGTATCTTTCGGTCTTTTAGAAATATTGATAAGACCGGCAGGGACAAACAATACTTATCGGCTTGCTAAGTTAGGACACGTTTATGAATAAGGGGGTTTTAATTTAACTATACCTTGACAAAGTGTTTTTAATCTTTTGCAGGTGGTCATTTGGGGTACTTTTATGGGAGATCATGACTCTTGGTGGCACTCCATACCCTACAGTGGCAGGTCAATACATGTACCAGCACCTGAGCGCTGGACATCGCATGGAAAAACCGCCCTGCTGTAGTCTTGAAATGTAAGTTAAAGATAATCGACTTAAAAATAATACTAATATCTAAGATGTAAATACGCAATTAAACATAAAACGAGCAATACGTAACCGTATGAACAGGGGATAACGCTCTAGCAAGAATATAGTTTTCAAGAGGAAAAGGTATATTTAATTGAACAAAGTTAGAAATATGACAAAAATATAAAAAATCTATTGCCCCGGTTGTCCCCGCTGAGAAGCAAACTTGCGTCTTTTGCATTAGTCTCATTACACCTGGTGTAGTACTTAGTAGTACTAGTGATCCATATATTGCGAAATTTAGGTATTAAATACAAAGTGCATAGGTGCAAAGAAAACAGCTTGTGTATTTTTAGCAAAACCTATTTATTTTTTATATATTTTTAACTATTTTATACAATCTTTGTGTCTACGAATCCTGTTTTTCGTCTCATAAACTAATCGGATCATTTGACCATAGTTTTGCACAAAGAGATCAACTACAATTTTTTGACAATCTGATTTTAAGCTTTAATATTTTCGCTTTCTACGTTGTCAAAATATCAAAATTAGTCGTTTTCTGCATAACTATGGTCATTTTGACGCTTTATAGGGTTCCGGTCTTAAAAATGACGACACTATAGCACTATCTTTTTATTTTTTTATCGCTGGAATCCAGGATTTTTTGGAGTCTTGCCCGTTAAACGGTCAAGGCTCTGTGATTTATACTACTAGATAGATAAATTCACGTTCTTGTTCACCCCAAAGGTAAAATATTTTTTCCAGACATTCATTAATAAACCATAAGTACATTATTCATTTTTTAAATTTCAGTTACATGTTGATGCGTGACTGCTGGTCCTTCAAGCCGGATGACCGGCCGTCCTTCGCAGAGCTGGTAGAGTACCTGGACAAGATCCTCACAGTCACCGCGAACCAGGAATATCTGGACCTCGGCCTGCCCCAGTTGGACACACCGCCTTCCAGCTACGATGGCTCATCGGATGAAGAAAGTGATAGCGAATTTCCATTCATTAACAAATAAAGAGTATTAAGGAGTACCTCATATAGAGGAATGAAGAACATAGAAAATCAAATTCAACTTAGAAAAAGTTGACGGCTTGAAGCCTCTTCGACAGGCTCAAAAGTCCTAGATTTGAAATATCTACATATTTCATTAGAGCATCGACTTGAGAAGGCCAAAATACGAAAACAGTTCAAATTTAAGTTAAACGTTTCGTGTAGTCAGGAATGTTTTGTTAGACAATTTACTCGTATTTAATGAAATGCCTATTAAATGTAAAATCGTTATTGAGTCAAACAATGAAACAACTGCGTGTTAAATTACGGTGTATGTTTTTTTAAGACTAAAAACATGAAAAAGAAGCCGTTCGCAGTGATGAACATTCGTGTGCAAGTGACGTGAAAAAGTGACAATTACTTTCATTAATTACAATTTGTAGAAAAGAAACGTGACGATTTGAGTTGAGTGAGTTCGGCATCCAGTTTGAGTTTTTTTGAACTGCTCCTCACCCTGTGCAAAATGATATTACGGCCAAACCAAGATAAGATTAATAAATGTAAAAAATTGTACCTAGGTACTAGTTGTATATAATTGTGGCATAGTTGTTGTCTTTATGTATAATATTAATAATATGTATAATGTGTAATCTTTGATAGTCAACTTTATGATTTTGTTTAGTACCACCATACCATAACCTTGAAGCTAGGACTTTTCAGTGAAGAGTCTACCAAACGCCAATATAGTTAACTTGCCATGTGTGACGCTTATTAGAGCTGTGTAAGATATACGCGTGGATAGTTAACTATCTTGGCGGTGGTTAATTTTTATCATAAATCCGACAAATTTTTACTTGTTATTGGTAATTTTGAAACAGAGATTCAAAGTGATTGTCAGTTTCTGTGAGTAATTTTAACATCTGGCATACTACCATATAAATGTTGCGTTTGTATGAAAAACTAGGGAGAAATTTACCTATTTTAGGGTTCCATAGTAAATTAGGAACCCTATAGTTATAGTTTCGCTATGTCCGTGTCTGTCCGCAGCATAGGTCAGTGACCGGTAGTATACTAGAAATTTGCGGAATATCGTATATTTTCGGAGATAACCGCTCTACAGTAAAAAAAATTGTGTCCCCCCCCCCCCCTCCTCTAGCTTTTGATTCAGTAGTCCGAAAAATATGGTAAAAATCTGGAATATTAAGCTTATAGAGAACTTTAAAATAAAACATGCCGATCATTATTGATCCAGCCGTTTTTGAACAACTACGGAATTCTACACTGAGCATTGCCCGATATGCTCTCGCCTGGTTTTTTTTATCTTGGAGATATTTTCTGATTCGGTATACCTTAGTACTTAGTATATAGTGAGCCTAAAAATTTTTAAAATTCCAGCTACATGTACCTACCTACATTGTACATGCGACTGGCGACGTGAATGTGGAGAGAAATTTTCAATGTTCTCACACGTTCACTATTAGACTCGTTGCATTAGTACAATAATTACATGTAATTATAGTATCTACTTACCTACTGTTGAAAATTTTAATACCTCGAATTTAATCTACAAAGGAATAAACCACATCATCAAGCTGTTTTATCTGTTAATTATTTTAACCGAACTGAATTCAGTTAACACTAATTAATTTAGAATTTGTAAAAGTTTCCTCATCCTGAGGAAAACAACAACCCAACATATCATGATTTTATAACATAGGAACTGCGTGAATTATAACGTGGAAATAAAATAAGGCAAATGCATAATAAACGTTAATTCAAAAACCAACGGTCAAATGCGAGTCTGTCTGGGGCACCGAGTATTCCTTACAAACAACTTATCGCTTTAACAACAAATATGAATATTTTGTAATAAATTTAGGTATATTTTAAATAGGAACTGCAAACCATTCAATACATACCTATACCTACATTTACTTCATAGTCTAAACATATTTTAACTTATTTTAGAGTTTTCTATATAGTACATGTACATATTTTCTCCATTAAACCACAATACTCGTAGTTTTTAGCGGGATCCGAAGTTCGATGAACAAGAAAAGGAGAATAGCAAGCCATGACGTTTGTGCGAATAAGTAAAAAGGTTATGTAATAATTAGGATCTAGTCTGCAATTTAGACCATAAGTAATGTAAATATTTATTTTATTAAAATAAGAAATGTCTACATGTACATTTTTATGGTACAATTTTGCCCATACTATTCTTGCTACGTACAAAATAGCACAATATACATAACTGTATACTTTATTCAGAATAATATGTTTCACACCTCCTATTCGAGTACGGGTATTTTTTCCCCTGCTAGGAGAAAACAAAGTGTCACTTTTCTGTTCAAGGAGTTTCTGTTGCCAGCCTAAAAATAACAATGTAAAATTAAAAATAAATAAGCACGTACATAATCGCGTTCGATTTCTTCAGAGTCCATTATAAATAAATATTTTAATTTTCTCATAGCTAGCTTGAAAAACAGTATGTGTCACTCGGTATGAATATTATTTTCGTCTTGGCCGTTAACGCTTGAATTCCTCATAACGCTCAGGATTCCACTTTAAAATCCTTCACTACATTCGGGATTCTATTGTGAAATCCAAGATTTCATTCAGGCTTCAATGAACGTCTTCGCCGAAAATATTATAATGTAATTTTGATCCCTTGTGACACGATCTACCATTGTCTCCTAAGAGAAAGTGTTCCGTATGTGTCACTAGTACGAACAAGTACTCAGGGGTTGCAAACGTCCATAGACTATGTCACGTCAGCCCCGATATTGTACAAGTTATTTGTGTTCGGGCTTGAATGTCAATAAAAAAATCTCAAGGAGCGTAAATACGAACAGATAATAGAGATAGTGTCTTGTTTAAATATGTACTCGTACTTGAATTGGCATGTAAAAATATACAGCATGGATGGAAATATAATATTGAAAAGATCCCGATTATATGAGTATTAGAGAACATGATGCTTTGGTGGAGGTGTTACATTTTGCCAGACGGTTTTTTCTTACAACATTGTAAATAATTTAAAGCATTTAAGGAAATTTTAATCAACTGGCAAAAGACCATGTGATATCTGTGAACAATAATGTTTCATAACAAAAAGCAAGCTTAGTATGGACTAGTACAATGCATTTTACCACCAAATATTTTATGTTTGTACTTAATTATTTTAAATAATTGTTATACAAATAATATAACTGTCAATGAAATTGATAATAAATATGATGAAATAATAGGGGAAAACCACGTGCGGTGTTAAATAAATTAGTTGGTACCCATCACAAATATCGGTTTATATACTTTTTCAAATGTATAAAACGGTTTGTAGGTACACAATGAGCCTTTACTCAGTAAGTTTTACCATTAAATCATTATGAACTAAGAGAAAACTGCATGAATCTAAAATTGATAAATACGACATTATCGTAGGTAAATACCTACCTATTAAATATTTTTACAATAAATTATTTCATTTCATACAGGTATGTGCACAGTGATGCTTTCCAACACTAGTGCGGTAATAATTATAGTCAACATAGGTTTCTTCGCACAATGCATTGTGGAACAGTCATGTTAAAATGTGAGTGAGTTTAGTAAAACGTCCCACTTTGTCGTTTGTCATAAAGCCGCTTTGTCAGTTTATTCATATGAAGATACAAGGAAATCTCGTATGGTAAGCGACAAAGTGGGACATTTTACTAAAAACTAACACAAATGTAGAAAGACAAGGCCCAATTAATGCCGGGGCATATTCCAAATTGATGTAAACGTACAGTATAAATATTCGTATTGTTCTGTTTATCGGTCTATATTATATTATTTTGACCAAAATGTTATCACTGAATGCATGAGTCGCGTTCTGACGTATGTACCTATGTTTGTGGTTAGGGTATTTTAAAAGGTAAACTGTTGAGTTGACATAATAATTAATATTTAATGCATAAATACAAATGCAACGTTCAGGAATTTCGATCAGGCAATAATCTGTTATTTCTACTAAGTGTCAATTACACAAGTCCTTATTTGAATGCATAAGTGCGTACACATTGTAAGCATTCATTTATAAAGTTTAAGGGGTACGCATTACGTTGCCCTATTATTAAGGTGCATTCAGACCAAACGAGCATTCGTTATTCTATCCCCCACTCTACGAAATCAACGAATCACGTTTTGTGTAACGATCAAATTTCGTAGAGTAGGGGGTGAATGCACCTTTAGCCACTCACTTTCTTCATGTAGCTTTTGTTACATGTCATCACTCTTATTTTATGTAGATATAGAGTCTATCGCAGAAATCAAAGCAAGTGGGTGGTTAGTGTTCTATGTTACATTTTCAAGGTGATTAAATCTCGGCTTAGGGATAATGTCATTAAAACCAAATTACAAGCGGATAAAAGTGTAACATAGAACCTTGCAATATTGGGTCAGCAGACTTTTCAAGCAAACAGCACTTGAAATTTTAAATAAATACCTACGTAAGAGCTAAGAAATAATAAAAGGGTTTTTTAAATACATACCTATGTTTTGTATATTTTGTTAGAATAAGGGGCAATATTGAAAATAATGTATTACGTTTATTCTGGAAAATTCAATTATGAATATATAAATTATGTGAATGTGGGAATTTGTTTTATTTAATTACTAATTAGTTAAATTATAAATATTAGATGTCATAAACCAAAGAAAAACGACCAAGATCACCGACCGAGTGGCCGAGGGGTACAGGCATCAGCCGCGAAAGCTGAGTACGTGGGTTCGATCCCCACCTCGGACATAGGTGATCTTGGTCATTTTTCTTTGGTATATGACATCTAATATTTATAATTTATATAGTATTAAGTAGTGTGACTACTGGAGAAAAATTAAAAGTATAAATCAAAATATTTAGTTAATAAATAATTTGATTTGTGTTTTCACAATATGTTCTACTAATTAGTTAAGTAACATACATACCTAATCGACGCAGTTTTAAGTAAGTAATAGATTTTTTTCAATATACTTGCTCGTAACGTCATTTTGATGCGCAGCGTGTAGAAACGCGCTTCGAATATAATATTATGGGCAAAAACTAAACAGGATTATTTTTATATACTTTAATATTGAGACCTGAGCTAGCGAAAGATTCCAAAATTCAAAAACTGGAATCTTGAGCATTACGAAGGTCTCAAGGCACGAGAGTTGAACAAACTTTGCCGCCAAGTGTAATACAACTTTTTTCCCCTCACTATCGCGAGGAAATATGGGGAAAACAAATATTTCGTATAGTGAAAGTTTGTGTGAAAATAATTTATTTTTGCGAAGAATTATAATAAAATTCCAAAATTAACATTAACATCTATGTATTTTAATGATTAAACAACGTGTAAATATTTAAATATTAATAACTTTGTGGTTTTACTTAAAAGGGGATAAAATTGCAATTTTGTTTTATACAAAGATGTCCAAACGCTCCAAGCAAAGATCTGTCAAATCTCCTAAAAAGCTTACCAATAAACACCAGGAACAGAGAGTTTAGGTCAAGTGCATAACACAAAACGTAAATAAGTGGGAGCAATTGGCAATTCCAAAAATTATATGATATTTTGATTTATCGTATACCTTGCCATAGGTATTTTTAAATTGGTATAATAATAAAAACCATGGAACCTTGCTTCGTTATTAGTATCGTTATTACCTGTGAATAAACCTACCCTAATAGCTCGCTTACGCTTATATCTTTGTGGCTTGATATAGTAATAATGATAAATATGATAATAAGTATATCAGCATTCAAATAAAACCAAATTAACTCATTATTAAACGGGACAGGACATTTTTTATACTTATACCTACATGTCAGATCAAAAATGTAAATAGCTAATGATTGAGTGTATCAATGTGTGATCAAGCAATAAAAAATTGAGATACTTACAGTTTTAAACTTACACTCTTACACTGAATCTAATCCAGCTAAAAAGCTACAGACCATACTTGCCTCTTAGGTACAGTCAAAGACAAAATATGTCCCAGTGCACTCTAATTCTGTGTAATAAGAACGTCGTAACATATTTATGAGCGGATTCTTTCGATACTTATTTTTGCACTTGACTGTACCATAAAAGTCTGTCTATTGTATCGAGAGGTTATAACGCTTTCATTTTACGTCATATATTTTACAATTACATCCCTATAAAACATTCATTAACTATTTTTCCATAATATTGATTTTCATCGAAAAATTCGAAGATTCGAATACTGGAAATCGAAGTATTCGTATTATTCGAATACTAAAATTGGACGAATATTGCAAACCCTAGCTAGTGCCCGAATAAGAACTTAGTAGTATAAATAAATAATACATAAATCATTACTATTACAATACAAATCTCTGGTATATATATGTTTTTATTCATATTATTAATTAATGTATCAACCAACAAAAAAATTATTGTATAGACCCAACCAATAAATAATTGTATAGACAAAGACAAAAAGATGGGTTTTTATTCTGCTTTTGAGAATGCAATTTATGTTATTAGTGTTACTTAATAGTTGAATGAGGAAAGATTCTAAAAGGAAAACATGACATTATTTAGTAAAGTTGAACCATTTGTACCAATAAGTACAATAGTGCTTCATTATTAATTGTGTTGAACTGACGCTTCGTACGGGAAGGAAGGGTAAGAATATTTTTGTATTTAATTTATTTAATAATATGTGTAGCTATGCCTGCTTCACTAAGGGATACGTTTATTTCGTGGACCAGTTCAAATTATTTTATTAAATATTTTGTATTTTTAAGTATCAGGTTTAGGCAGGCGGGGATCCAGAACTTCATTGAGGGGGGGGGGGCATTGCCCTATGATATGATAGTATTTTATACTTAAAACATGCCCTTTTTATGCCCTTCATCATCATCATCATCAGCCTATCTTAGTCCACTGCTGGACGTAGGCCTCTCCTATTAACTATGCGTATAGACGCATTAGGAGGTAAATGCCCATAATCACCACGCTGGGCAAGCGGATTGGCGATCGCAGTAATGTGTCCACTGTGATGACGCTGCTGCCCATCATCAATCTTGTAGAATCGTCAGTGACACTCCAATCCCTTAGTCGACTCTTACGACACCCGCAGGAGGAGTTGGGGTGGTGACAAATGTATTCTTACTGCCGTCACCACACGGCAATTATGCCCTTAATTACATATAATATTTTTGAAAACAAACCATATACTCGTACCTTAGTCATCGAAAGTTGCCAGTCTGTCTGCGACCACAACCGTAATATCACGTCCAACCATAACCATCAGAATAATATTAAACGTACTTTAAGTGCACGTGATTAACTCTCAATTTTTAAAATCCTTGGATTGATATAATAAAACACTGAGGTTTAACCCTAAAGTGAAGACTCGAGCCTTAACAACTACTCAAAGGGCAAAGGAAGCAAAAACTTTTCTTGCGTCTACCTATATCGACGCTGGAAAGGAGAAATTGGATAAGCGACACTTTTGAAGATATTGAGTTATACACACCGTTAGAATCGGCCAATTTTTCTGCGTCGAATGAGCTACGTTTCGTATCCATCTGACAACTTTTGTGTCGCTTATCCCATCGGTGATTTAGAGAACTTTTGATCATTTTTTACTACTAAACGACTTGGTTTTTGACAACTTTTAAGAAAATGGAGATTAGATAAAATATAACATAATGAATCTTGGATTATTTTACCTATTTGTCATGACAGGTTAAATTTTACTTGGATATTTTTGCTGTGTAACAACTAATCATCACTTGTGGGTTAGCTATTTCTACCTGACTCTATGATATGTTCTCATGTCGTTTGGACAATTTTACCTTTATCTTAATTTAAAATTAAAGACGGTTAGACAATATTACTTAACTATGATATCTGAACTATTGGCGTTTATCAATTTTTACCCCTACATTTATTTATGAACCATATGTCGCTTAGGTATCCCTTTTTACCGGAATTTACATTAGAATACTACTGTCACCTATCCTAACTTGCATGAATGAAATGTCAGTAAAAAAGTTAGCAACAATTTGCATACATAAATGTCTGCTATTTTATTCTTTGTCACGTCATGTAGAAACATTTGGAAAAGGGTTTGTCCTGTCAATTTTTACTCTGCGTTAAATAAAATGTTTTTGGAACTTTCATAAATAAAAATAAAAAAGAAATAGGTACTAACTAAAACTATTTTTTAAGTGTTATCATAACGTAATACGATGGATAAACATACCAACAGGTACGGTTTTTAAAAGTAGATAGTTTTCAAGTGCCTCGTTTGTAGGTAGGTACTAACTATTGTTGGCTCAATAACGAGTTATCCTTGTTGATTTTGCATGTTTTAACCCTTAAATTCATGACCTTGACAAAGATTTATTCTAATTTGAATTCTGACATGTTGTCAATAGAGTCGAAAATACATGATGCAAGATGCAACCCTTAAATGCATAGTGATGTTTCACATACTTACCTACTTTTTGGAATAAAGTTATAAAAATACCTGAAACGGTGTCTTTCTTTTTTCACGTGTAAGTAAATTCGTTTACTAGTCACGGAATGTTACTCTTGTAATTGAAATGACTGACTATGAAGTCTAAAATAGTTTTTCATTTTAAGTATGTGGATATTTCTTACTGATATATTTATGCTATTTTTTTCAATTTATATATTTTTACCCGAATATAAAATAAGCCACATCGGCAGTTAGATAATTTTAACATGATGAATTTGTTATGTAAGTCTCGGGTGGACTTTTTTACCTTCTTTGTTTCTTTTACAACGTGTTGGTTAGATAATCTTACCTGAATCAATTTTTCCGACCATTTTGCTTAAGCGACAGTAAATCCTTAAATAACACTTGAATACGTTAAATAATTAAAACATCACATAAAAAACATATTTATGTTCATAAATAATGCTTCAATTATTTGATTTGGCCTCCTAATTCATTTTAATGATTTTTTTTCGAAAATCTCGGCGGTTTTTTGCCTCTCCTGTAAAGTACGCACTGTGTCGCTTATCCAATTTCTCCTTTCCAGCGTCGATATGCATAAAATAAGCCAAAACAATTTGTTAGTTCGTGTCATTCTCTAATAGTTATTTTTTAACATTAATGCATTTGCGAACATGTCATAACACTCATAGCAACAATTATAATTTTGGTAACGCAATAGAAATGCGAGAATCTAAAAACAATATAAGTAAGTAAGTAGGAACATGTTCTTATTGAAAATGTATCTTAAGGTGCGTTCAAACTAAAAGAGCATTCGCTGTTCTAACCTCCCACTCTACGAAATTCGATCGGTACACAAAACGTGATTGGTTGATTTCGTAGAAAGGGCGCTAGAACAGCGAATGCTCTTTTGGTTTAAACGCACCTTTAAATGTTACCCTTTCGCTAATTGGGCAATGTTTAAATCGAATATGGGTAAGCTAACTCAACCTAATAATTTTAATGTACTATTTTATCTTGCCCCAGTTCTATAAATTAAACAAGGAAAACATTTTATTTTTAATTAGCCTTAACTAATGACGAGTGATAATGTGGTGCCGTGAAACTTTGCCTTCAGGGGAAACATTGTCCAAAACTAGAATTTTGAATAAATTGGTTAATATAGAAAAATTTAACAATTCTTATGGTGGCCACATTATTTTTAGTATAAAATAGGTTACACAGAGAGGCAACACTGGGTATTACTTTTGTGTCTAACTTCATTCAGTTGCTTGCTAGAGCTTATTGAGTGAGGTGGGCAAAATCTTGGCAAAATATTGACGTAAATATCTCGAAACAGGGTGGCCACAAACGAAAAAAAAACCCGTAACCGATAATAAAATAAGTAACAAAAGCTTTATTTCAATTCCATGCAGAATATGTGATACAATATTGAAATTGCAGCTAAACTAATATAATCATAATAATTGTGCATTTGAAGTTCGTTGATAAATTAATAGGTCATAATTGAATAATTTAAATTCAGGTCGTGGGATAGTTAGCTAGACTAATTATTAGTTATAAGAATCTATTCAAATTATAAAAATTGTACTTAATATTTCAATTAGGACAATGAATTCATAATAAATAATTATAATTAACATATCGAAGTAATTAAATAAATAGCATGCAATTATTTTTTTTTTCTTGTTTTTAATTATTTCTGTATGGACCCCCTAAGGGTAAAAGCCTCCTCCAAAGAACTCCAGGCTGCTCTATCCTTTGCTACATCTAGCCATCCGTGTCCCGCCACTGCCTCTATTTCATCTGCCCATCTTGCGCGTGGCCGCCCTCTAGCTCTCGTGCCACTAGGTCCAGTCCACCTTACTGCTCTTAAGGTCCACCTGCCATTACTGTATCTAGCTAGGTGCCCGGCCCACTTCCATTTCCTTTGACGGGCAAATGTTAGAGCGTCGCGTACCTTGGATTTCATACGGATGACAGTGTTTTTAACTTTATCCATTAATTTAATTTTAAGGTAGCTTCTTTCCATTTTTCTCTGTGTAGTCTGTATCTTGTTTTGTGTCTTGAAATCGTAGATCCAAGTTTGGCAACCATAGGTAAGGCATGGCAATATTTCCGTATCCATGACTATTTTTTTCGACGATAAAGGGATGTTGTTAGATTTCAGTAATTCTTTATGGGCCCAATATTTTCTCCAAGTTATGGCTATTCTTCTGTCGACCTCTTCTATATTTCTATCTCTATTAAAGGATATTTGTTTACCTAAATAAATGTATTTTTCAACATATTCTATGTGAGTATTTTTTATCCTGATCGGCCTTTTGTAATGATTTGTCAGTATCTTCGTCTTGTCGAGATTCATGTCCAATCCAATTTTTATACTAGCTTGATATAAGTCATTAATCATCAGCTGTAGTTGTTGGGAGCTTTCAGAGAGCAGGATTATATCGTCGGCAAATCTGAGGTGACTTAGGTAGTTACCATTTATGTAGATGCCTTGGCGAGCCCATGGCAAATTTTTCATAATATGCTGTAAAACTGCAATAAAAAGTTTCGGTGAGATTGGATCGCCTTGCCTGACACCTCTATTTATATTGATTTCTTTGCCTTTTTTGTCAAGTTTGACTCTACTTGTGCTGTTGGAGTATATGTTTCTCAAAATATTTATATAGTTTTCATTTACGTTTTGTGCTTCCAAAGCTTCCCAGATGCTGATGTGAGCTATAGAGTCAAATGCTTTTTTATAATCAATAAATGCCAAATATAGTGGTCTACAAAACTCTAAGTATTTTTCTATTACTAGGTCCACTACTTGAATATGGTCGACTGTGTTGTATCCGCTTCTGAATCCAGCTTGCTCGACTGGTTGGTTTGATTCAATGTGTGGGCATATTCTTTCAAGGAGACAAGATGAAAATAATTTATAGAGACATGGCATAAGGCTTATCGGTCGGTAATTGCCTATGTCAGCCGGGTCTCCTTTTTTATATAGTAAGATTATTTCTGATTTTGTCCATTGATGTGGTACAGTTTTCTCTGCCAGTATTTTATTCCATAGGATCGTGATAGGTTTCAGTAGGAGAGTTTTAGCAATTTTTAAACATTCGTTTGTGATGCCGTCTGGTCCCGGGCTTTTTTCTAACTTTAATTTATTTATTTGTTTCAAAACTTCAGCTTCTGTGAAATCCTGTATTTCTGAAGAATCCTTACATTGCTTGTCAATAATCGGTAGTGGCGAGGAATCCGGTTGACTATAGAGATTCGTGTAGTAGTCCGTTGCTATATTTATTATATTTGTTCGGGAACTTGTTTTGTTAGAGTCGAGGTAGAGTGATGGAATCCATTTCTTAGACTTGTTTAATTCTTTGTATGCTTTTTTCGTTGATCTAGAATTATCTAAGTGTTTTTGTATGGTATTAGTTCTATGTACTTCATAGCATCTTCTTATTTCCTTATTTGTTATTTTGTAGAGCTCCTTCAGTTTGTTCTTATCTGATTTTGTAAGTTTTGGTTGGTTTTGTAATTGATTTCTTTCTTTCATAAGGGTCAATGCTTTGTCTGACAGGATCTTGTGACTTTTGTGTCCCTGGGAGCTTTTTAAGCTTTTCGATATCGATTGCACGATTTTTTGACAGTATTCGTCACCATTGCAAGAATCATGTGTAGTCCATAGCTCTGGTAAATAACTTTTAAGGTTTTCAAAATATGTTTTTTGTTCTTGCAATGATTTTAGAGTCATTGACGCTTTAGAAAAATTACGTCTACTTTTTTTCGAAGGTTTTAAGCTTAGTGTAGCTCGTATCAGTCTGTGGTCAGATCCAAAGTTCAACGTCGACACTACTTTGTATTTGGTGAATAAATGTGGCGCTTTAGACATTATATAATCTATCTCATTTCTTGTGTTCTTATCTGGGGAGATCCACGTCCATCTGTCTTTTGGTTTTAATTTGAACATTGTATTTATTATTTTTAGGTCATATTCGTGAGCAAACTGTATAAGTCTCTCGCCTCGCGTGTTCCTTTTACCATGTCCGAAATAACCAGTAGCGCGTTCGTAATCTTTAGGGGTGCCGATCTGAGCATTAAAGTCTCCCATTGTTATTATATTTTTCGTCGGGCTGGTGTCGTGTGCTTTCGCCAAGTCGTTATAAAAGCTTTCAATGTCTTCTTCACTTGAGCTTTCGGTGGGAGCGTATGCTTGTATCAGTGCAAAGCACTGGTTTTCTAGATCGATGTGTAGTATACATACTCTCTCGGATATACCAATGAAAGCTTTGATATTTTCCTTAATTTTTTTTTTTGACTAAAAAGCCAACCCCATGCAGACCCTTCGTTTCGCCGAGGTAATATAAAATGTGATCGTCGTCTTCAATTATATCTTCTCCTAAGCGGCGGACTTCACTGAGTCCTACTACGTCATGATTTAAGTTTCGTAGCGCCGCTTTAAGCTCTATTAGTTTAGTCTCCGATGACAGCGATCTTACATTAAAAGTACAGATATTAATTAAGCAATTCTTTTCTTTAACTTTCTTTGGAGGGTGATGGTCGATCTCTCCCGCGGTGACCAGCCGTGTTGGGAGATGAGTGGAGGGTAGAGGGTCCAATCTTGATTGCTATGCATTGTGAAGTTGCGTTGTCTCAAGTTGATAGTGGTTATGAGGGGGAGTTGTAGTTGTCTGCTGGCACGTTACTCTTGGTTTATGTAGGATAAAATCATTCATGTTGGTTATTTTATTCTTCTTAGAGGGAGGCTTTCTTGTTTGTTGTGATGTAGAGCCATTTGAGCCCCTAGAGAGAGTTGACTCGGGAGATATAGATAAGTTTCTCTTCGCTGACATCTCTGTATGTTTGTGTATATTTTGAGGGCTTTTATGTAGAACAATAAGTTTATCGTATTTAAGAAAAGCCGTGTTTCCGGCTTCTTTCTCCTTTTGTAGTTGAACTTGAAGCTCCTTGCGTTTATTTAGGACCTCCGCAGGATAGTCTTCTTTTAGGTAGTAAGGACAATTTTGTGAATAATGTTTTTTGTTTTTTAACAGTTTTATCTTGAAGCCCAGTGTTGTGAAGGTTATTATGACTGGTCTGGCTTTATCCCCTTTCTTCCCCACTCTCCTTACAGCTTCAATGTCATTGTAGGAGCACGTTACTTTAAAGTGAGTGTTGATTATTTCAATTATTGAATGTTCCAGCTCGTGATAGGATTTTTCCCCCTCTACTAATCCAAATAAGACTAAATTTTTGCGTCTTGTATGTTTCTCCAAGTAGTCAATTTTTTTGCTTTGATGTTCTATTTTTTTCTCAAGAATTATATTTTTTTGTTCTAGAGTGCTAAACTTCTCGTCTATATTTTGGTTTATAGAGCTCTTTATATCCTCCTTCATTTCTTTCATGTCGAGTTTATTTTGTTTAATGTCTTGTTGTATTTTAAGTAGTGTATCTCTTATTTCTTCCATTGTCGTGGTGTGTGACGGTCCCTCTGATGTCGATGCGGTTAGGTGCTTGGTATGCCTTGTGCTAGTTGTAAGTACGTAGTTTCGGCGTATATTAATAGATGGCGCTGAGGAAGTTACTTGTTGATCCCGCTAGATGGCGATATGACCGGTGGATAGTTGCTGTTGTTGTAATACCGTTGATCGATAGGAACTTCACTTGATGGTTGGGACCTCTCACAGTAGATGGCGTTAACTTCAAGTGTCTTTAGATGGGTAGCTGTATATTTTTATTTATTTTTCTCTTCTTTTTTTGT
>JALPQI010026962.1:0-13869 GCA_025490895.1 Thaumatotibia leucotreta
CCCTGCTACGTGTGCAACTACATCAACCACGACGCTACTTTCTGTCCTATGCGGTACAAGAAACGAAAGGAAGATGGAACTTCAGCTACGGGCAACAATACCTACCGCAAATACCAGCAAACAAGTGATAATTTTAACTGCTTTGCATGGCTCAAAGAGAGCCTGGTGTAGAATATAATTGTGACTAAGCAGTCATATGAATTGCAATAATGGTGAGTCATTTCTTGAACAAGCAGTTTTGAGAAGTATCTTAATAATCCCGTAATTAACAATCTGCACGTACAATATAGTACATGATTTATCATTCGATTTTACCGATCACGATGCGTCACATCATAATGAGAACATAAGCAGGAATTTGTGTCCCAATTTCCGGTACCTATAACTTTTCTGAGACATTGATGCGTAATTATTGTTAAATAAACAATAATTTGTTTGATAGTTGGTTTAAAAACTTAACGAGATAAGAAGCAAATCGTCAACGTCGTGAAAAAAAAAAAGAAAAAAAAAATCAGCAACTTTATCGATAAACACCCAAACACGTGAATAAGTACAATCGGAGAAATTAAATCAATTTGATTGGTTACTTATCTCTTGGTTATTTCCAACTGAATCTAAACCCATGTAGCTAGTAATAAAAAAAAACGCTGAAATCGCAATGCGTATGTGCGATTATAATATCAGACCCAATAGGTGCCCTTTGCCTTTGAATAGTTACCAAATTGATAAATGGCATGGATTAGTGGCCAAATTGATAAATGATCCGGATTTTTTTTTTAGGAACATATAGCTTCTGGTTTAAAGTTCACAAAGACTGAACTAATTAAAACAAAAAAAAAGATACTAAAAAAAAACACAAGCCAATACTAACTTTTGGCTTAATAAAAAAACAAAGAAAGCCCTTTAACACTGCCCTAAGACTTGACGCTGAAATACTTGCTCACACATATTATGACGCGTTGACGGCGTCAGAGTTCAGTGCCCGTCGACATCAATAAATGACTATCTAAAGTAGGATTTTTGTTTAAATTCTGCGTTATCATGAAAATGACAACAAAGTAGTCTAAATTTAAAGTCTTCTGAAGAAGTATTTAAGACTAAATGTCCAAAAAATTAAGCAAAATAAAAAATGTATGCACCGGGTACCTACCTATAAAAATTACAAACGCTGAAATCTGTTGTCACATGTCACTCGTATCAGTTTGAAACTTTAGCAGTTGTAAGTGGTAGTCGTAAAACACTTTTGTCATTAGGTAAGTTATGGTCGAAAATTATAAGATTTACTGATTACAATATAATATAGTGATTTAACTTCCTTAGAAGGGCGGTATCAATAAAAACTGCAAAAAACAACTTTGATAAATCATGAAAGCGATTTTTAAATTTCAAAAATATTAAAAAAAATACAATTTCAGTTAAAGTACCTAAAGTTGGGTGATATTTTTCTTTTTCAAAGCCTCGTTTGGATATGTAGCACTATCACATAGCATCTCAAAATTGTACGTAAAACATGATAGAAAAATGTCTCATTATTGTTGGCAATCTTGATCAACGGCACTTATTCGTTGACATCCTTTACCTAGAAACGTTGACAACAGGCAAAAATAAAAACTAACAGCCTTTATTGAGGACACTTTGATTTTTAAAATGAGGTGTGCCTATAACTTGGCACAGGTCGGCATCAAAGTATATTTAATTTGATTAACTAATTGACTTTGAATATAATAAAAAGCGTCTGCCAATTTCTTGGATTTCCATGTTTTCAGCACATGATAATAGACAAATAGTAATAATAATTTAACACGATAACAATGTGATTAAGTTACGGCGTCAGAATTTCACTGCTAATGAGCGTTGAAGTGTTGTCATTTTCGTTGCACAAATGTAAATGAGAATTGCAATTAATTAATTGTGAAAATTATAGAGTTTGAGACATGCTGTCTATTGGTGAATAATTTTACACGACCTCTAGGTCAGGATAAGCTCATGACCTTTTTCAATTTATTATTTACGCTGGTATTACTGTGCAATAGTGTTGATTCTTAGTGTTAATTTTTGTGACATAGTGTAGTTAAATATACAAAAAAAATTCGCCGTTCACTCTGTAGTTTAAAAAAAAAACTTGTACAACATTCATATTGAAGTTATTAGTTCCCAGTTAAAATAGCAATTTTCTTGTTCTCCCATAGTAAACTTTTTGGGTGGCAGCCTTTAAGGGCCTTGTAGGAATGTTAAAACTTTAGTCCTATAATTCGACTTTAGTGTTACTTTGATGACATAGATAGTTGATATTCACAGAAAACTGCATCAGTTGATACAAAAAAAATTGACACAACGACTTTTGTTCTAACTTCCCTAAAAAAAAAAGTGAAGTTCTATAGCTTGCAATCGTGACTAAATATCGTTTTAAAGGAAATATACCAACACATCAGCAAAAAAAAGTAAAAAAAAAAAAAAACACAAGAACTGGCGACCAACGTTGTGCCCCTGATATCAATATTTCTTAAAATTACGCTCACATGGTCAGAAATATCACATACCATATATCATCAAAGAATATTATGCAGTGAAATCGATCGAAGTAAGTCAACAAAATTGCTGCTTATCTTACCTCACTCTTTGATCTGGTCAGTTAGTAATCTAGTGCATAATAAAATACCTGGGTTAAAAAAAAAAACTTAAAAAAAAATGAAAGTCCTTTATTGGTTTCAAAACATCCCAAAAGTAAAGAAAAAAAATATTAGGTACTTACACTCTAAATATCAGAGAGTCGTTCAGATGTTCAGCAAATACAACGTACATGTTCCATACGAAAAAAACATTTTCTTGACTTTCTGGGAATATTGAGCGTAAAGTGAGCGCGAGAAAATTTGAAGAATCGCGGGTTGGCAAAAAAATATTCCAAATGCAATTCGAATAAATCAAAATTTGTGTTTAATCTATGGCCTGTTTGTGGAACATTTGGAAGAAAAATATTTTGGTTGTTTATTTCATATGTTTGCAATGGTAATGAAATAAAATTGAAATTGAATTTTGTGTCTACAAGAAATGTGTTAAAAGTGCAGCCGCTACAACATAGCTAAGACAGGTGGCAGGAATTATGAAAATAGAACGATAAAATATTTCATTTGGTCAACTCAAAACAAATTTCTGAGCAATGACAAAAGCGTGAAAAGTGGTTATTGTTCGATGTAAATTGCCGGTTTAAAATTGAGGTCATATTTGAATTTGGTTTACATTGCTATGTCAAAAAAAAAATCTAGATAGTCTATAAAAAAAGCATTGACTTATGTCTTATTACAATAAACATGTATAAGGAGAATAAATGGTCACGCTGAGGGCGAAATGCGGATTTAAAAAATAATGATAAAAAAAAATAGAAACATAAAATTAAAAATATAAAAAAAAACAACAAAAAAAAAATAGTAAAAACAAAAAGTTACGTAAGCGGTCTAGAATCAACATAGAATCAACATTGTACTAGATATTAAAAAAAAAAGAGTTAATAAAAAAAAATTGAAAATTATAGTCAACTAGTCATGATGACGTGACGGCGGTGTGTCACATTGACAATAGTTTGATTCGTTTTGTCACTATAACCATTTGCCAAATGTTATTGATAATACCAGCATATTGTTGAGAGATAGTAGCTTTCCAAAAAAAAAAAAAATTAAATAGAATAAAACTAAAAAAGGGAGTACAAAATATGATTGAAGGGCTATGCCGGACCAATCAGTTTTAAGCACGCTAAAGGGACAAAGTATTAGTGTCCGGTCTAGCCAATAAAGATGAGTATATGTTGATTGAAAGATGTCGGGTCGGACCAATAATTTCGCTAAAGGGACAAAAAACAATAATGTCCGGTCTAGCCAAGGAAAAGGTACGTTTTGATTGAAGGACACCGGACATAACTCCGCTAAAGGGGCAAAAAAAACAATGCCCGGACTAGCAGGTAAAGAAGAAGTGACTCCTCCAGTGTCATGCAGAAGGATCTAAGAGGCTAGTCCTGACGTTCGGGCCAGGCTAACCTGATTTATCATTTGTGGTATCAAGCCAAGATAATTTATCAGTCAGGATGATCAAACAGTTAAAGTCATTCTTTCGATTCTGATATGCTTTGTTGTAAAGCTGCACGCACGAGGACGTGCGTATGTCAGTATGGCCGTGACGGCGGCGTCATCATGTAGAATCTAAAATGTGAAAAATATCCAATAGTAATCAATGTACAAAAACAACAGCTGCACCTGACCTGACCGATCAGGCGATCACGCCAGTATGACGTCACGCCACCTGCACCCGCCCGGACCCTCTAAGTCCTATAAGTAACCTGACTGATGGTCGGTGGGGGCATTCTTGTCATCGAAATGGTCAGTTGCAGACGTTGTCTCATACGCTTTGTTATTTTAAGATTGATGTTTTAATATCGCGAATTGGTGAAGAATAAACCACTGCTCAAATACGAAGTTGGTAATTGTCTCATTCATTGGACCCTAAACCCTACTCTTATTATAATAACAGAGGAGACGCCAATATATTTATTTTAACTACAGTCTTCATCTCTATTAGAATAGGTACCAGAATAAAATTGATCTCGTTTTACTCGCCTAAGTTTGAAAACTGATTCGGAATAACAACGTACCTGCGAGTACAATCAACAACACACCTGTGAACACAGGCAAAATGCCAAAAATATGTAAACAGAACTTTATTGCCTGGACATAAAGGTGTGTATACATATTTCTGGCACTTTGTCTGTATCCACAGCTGTGTTGTCGATTGTACCCCTGGACCTGCGGTCACCTCAAAGCATACACGCGAGCTACTCGCACGGCTATTTTCTTTAGGAATTAACCGGTGCATATTTTAGACGAAGTCATGTTTTTTTACTGCTTTTCCTTCGTAATTTTGTTAGTTGGTAGTGAGAAGTAATGAAAACCCGGAAAGCTACGTTTCACAAATATTTGATCGTTTTAAATCCACTTCAAGTTCAAAAGGAGGAGTTTCTCAATTCGACTCTTGTTTAATTTTTTTTAATTTGTTTGCCTCAGTACCTACTTTCTGTTGGGTGAACCGATTTATTGTTTTTTTTTATTTATTTGAAAGCTATAATAATGCTTACAGATTAATCCCTTTTTAATGTGATCCAGTTTTGACAATGACAACCATGAGAAACCATACAATTCAAGTCATATAGGTAACTCAATATCTCGCCAACCAATTTCGATATTTCGATATAATTATGTCGTATTTTGACTTTGACTTTGATAACATTTTTTTTGTCGACTTCAAAACGAACCAAGGTGGCGTCGTTGGCACCAAGTCGAGGTATTGTCCATTTCAAATACGAAGGCGCGATTCCACTTGACAAAATCATTAGGCAGACACTTCATATCAGACACTTGGCCAGATCCTTTTGTGGCGTGATATTTTTTGCATACATCGATGTACGACACGTGCCAATTTGTAGTGGACCAATTAAATGACAAAAGTTTCGAGGCCTTCGTATTGGAAATGTACTATATAATAAGATGATGGGATCTTGAAAATTCGTTTGAAGTCGGTTTGGTGATTATTCAATGTTGTTTTACACTATATACTTGTACGATACATCAGAAATATTAGAGCGACCAGGGTGCTCAGTAATAGCTGGACAGGCTTCTATAGTCATTGTGGTAAGTTTATGTTCAGTTATTTCTAAATACTTTAGCCGGTCCGATATATATGACGGTGACTATTATGGTCAGACAATAACAAAATACAATATTTCTACCTCCAAATGATTCGTCTAGAAACGATGGACAATGCAGTTATTATTACCATGATTTCCCGAGGGATACTAGAAACCAAGTCACTTCATAAATATAAATATGTTACCAACCTTAAGCCTTTGGAATAAGGGTCAATAGTGTATACATGTATATGAACTGAAGTATTTAGTAATGACATACTATAAATAATAGAAATGAGAATTTTTCAGATAACGGCTTCGTAAAATTTCGAGTCCCCAAATTACAATAAAATTTTAGTTTCTATAATCCACCTGAGAATATCTTTGATTTTCATTTGTTTTTTTTTGTTATTGACTTGAGCTTTGCTGAAATCATCATCAGTAAGCAATGGCCGCAAAATATCACACGTGACACGTGATATATTTGTGCGGCCAAAGTTGGCTTATTCTGCTATGCTATTCTCTTATTCACACATTCGACGCTGCGTTCGTCAACGAGCTCGACGTCGAGACAGCCTTGTCTAAAATCCTAGCTGTTTTATTTGACATTAGGAATCGAGGCTGTGAGCGAGGTTGTGGACGAGTTCGTCGCTGTTTTTCGTTAGAGAATATGAAGTTCGTATATTAAACGTCAAACTCTCGACACAGTGTAGTTCCAGCTCACGCCGCATTCGTCGCCGAGCACTGGTTTCGTTTAAAGTACATTAGTGAATACCATTTTTAGGCTCGACGCTGCCGCAGCGCTGACACAGCGCTGACAGCCAGGCGGTTTCCTTAGTGAATAACACTGCTTTAGGTTCAGTTTAACACCAAACGAACGAATGTTCATTTTATCCCCACTCTACAAATTCGTACGTTGCACAAAACGAAATTCGTTGATTTCGTAGAGTGGGGGATAGAATGAGCGAATGCTCGTTTGGTCTAAATGCACCTTTAGTAATACCGTACTTACCTCCCTGGATGGATGCACAATTTCATCAAAATTTGCTATATTGGGATTTTCTGAGACATAAAAACAGCACACACATTATCAGTTTAACATCATTTATTGAAGTATATTTCTAACATTTCGTATCGAGGGGGGGGACAGAATGACCATTCGCTCGTTTGGTGTAAACCCACCTTTAGGTACTGCTAATGTGAAGCCAGAAACTACCGCGAACTTAGAAATATGCAAATTTCGGGATTTTTTCTGTGTAAAGATGCATTTAGACCAAACGAGCATTCGCTTAATCTATCCCCCACTCTATTTTGACGAATCACGTTTTATGTAACTAACGAATTTCGTAGAGTGGGGGATAGAAGGAGCGAATGCTCGTTTGGTCCAAATGCAGCTTAACTCTAATACCGCCATCGTTCAGAGTGACAAAGAATAATTCTCGAAATTTACGAATTTATAAATCTACATACATAGTCCTCCTCATCGTTTTCGATAACGGCGACCCCAAAAAAACTCTCTATGGACGTAGTCTACTGTGAGCCCTGATATGGCTGGCTAGGCCGAACTTTGTTTTAAATACTCGTCTGCAATCAGAGCAATAGAGTTGACCAGCTGCATATGTGTACGCGTAGGAGGGCTTAGGTCTTTCCTTACGTAGCTGTCTTACAAATCTACATACATCGGTATTCAATCATTCCCCGCACGAGTACCTTATATTTTTCAATAGAACAGTTCTGAAAATCTTCCTTTCCCTTTAACGATGCCATCGACCTCGTCTTTTATAGTTACAAATTACTTTGACGACTGCACGATTATCTAAAGCATCGTCACCAAATGTGAACTCTTTTACTAAGTAAGAAAATTCAAATTCGCTTAACTTCAATAAATATTCAGTATTTTAATGTAAAAATGATTCCCTAGAAGACATTGTTTAGATTTTCACGAGCAGTTCCGAAGAGGTGCTTTTCATATTTACGGTAAAATATTTGGGAGCGCTATTCTGGTTTTATTCTTTGTAAATTACAATTCACGGAAATTACAGCAGTTAAATTTAGGGTTCTAGAATAAGAAAGGCGATATTTGCGGATATCAAGGGTTATCAAGACAAGATAGTACATGGACGGATCTATGACCTAAACAGTGCATCCTATTAAAATATAATTAAACGGTTAAACTGACGGGTATTTGGCCACATGATGTGTCAGATTGAGCCCGATGTTCCAGTTTGATAAAATTCATGCTATGTGATACTCTGCGACCATACCTATATAACATGGACGTCTAACGCCAGCTCAAAAATGCCCCCAAAAACAATTGTTCAATTGTACCAAGATGGGCAGGACATAGCGCTTTTCTGAACACCGCGCATATTTCGGCGCAACATCTTTGACAAATGTTCATAGAATTTAGCCAATCAAAACTTTGACGGACCAATCACAACTATTTATAAATGCCGGTTTAAGTTTTTATAGGTTGACATAGAAAATCATTACCGTGATGCATTGAAGAGGGGGTGACACTTGTCAACTTAAACTCAGGACCGTTTTTGAAAGGCAATTCAGTATGGCGTGCGACTTCCATGTTTTATTTGTTCGTAGGTGATACTACTTTAATCGAACGGTCTAATTTTTAAAAATATAATTAAACGGTTAAACTCACGTATATTTAGTCACTACGTACGTCATGTCTTAACGACAGTATTCAATTATAATTTTGTGGGCACGGTGAGTTTTGGTGTGCTTCGTCTGTCGTGTTCGGTGAAACAACCCTAAGGGGTTACCATGACGTACTCATGACTGAAGACTGAAGGCGGACATTACATCAGTGCTGGCGCAAAACTGCCCTCAGCCGGATTTATCTCAACGAGCCCAGCGGGAAGATAAAGGAGTCTGTCCAAATCCAAAACACGTCACGCATAGTGACTAAATACATAATACCATAAATTGCTAAAAAATATAATAAAATTATTTATGTGATGTGGTAGTGGGCGGGGCACATTGCGCGTAGAACCGATGGCCGTTGGGGCGGGAAGTTTCTTGAGTGGCGGCCACGTACCGGAAGGCGTAGCGTGGGTAAGCCCCCACAAGGTGGACTGATGGCCTGGTGAAGGTCGCAGGAGTCCGCTGGATGCTGGTGGCACAGGACCGGTCATTGTGGCAATCTTTGGGGGAGGCCTATGATCAGCAGTGGACGTCTTTCGGCTGATATGATGATGATGAGTTATGTTACTATGTATTTATAAAATATAACGGTTCGTTAAAATACTGCCACTTTCTTTCAAACAAGTCCATAATGAAAATTTAAAATGACTTAACAAGTTAACTCTAATCGAGCTCAAACTTCAGAAATCCGAGGACAAAGTAAAGCAACAACGAAGATAAAAAAAGGTAGCGAACAATAGAAGTCGCATCTGAAATAGGATCTAGTCTAGAACCAAGACTTGTCTAGAACTAGGGACTGGCGTTAATGGCAGCTAGACTGAAGTCTGAAAAAGCTGAAGTTTCATTAGCATTGAATAAGGATTTCAGTGAAGAGCGCTTAGTTTTAAATCTACTAGCTAACGTTTTCTGACTTCTAGGGATTTTAAATGATATACAGGGTGGTCCAAACATTGACGTAAAAAACATTTTTTTAGGTTCCCTACGTCATGGTCTATCAGAATGTACCCCATGTATGTTAGCCAAGTTTTTGTAGTTTTCGAGTTATGAATTTTTGAAAAATTTTTTTTGAGAAACTCAGGAATTAAGAAATTTATTGATAAAAAAAACTATTGGGTTTTTAAATATTTAATAAACAAATAAAGCATTTACTGACAAAAAAATTAGCGTCCACACTTTGAAACAAGTAAGATAAAAAATACCAAATTCAAAATTTTACGTTAAAAACGCATCAAAATAGCATTAATGTACGTAAATAAAATAAGTAAAACATATCCCAAGGATTTTTGGTAATCTAAAAACTGCCCTAGACCTTAAGCCTTCGTAAAAGCAAAAAAAAGTGATACTTATTTATGAGGATTTTTCGGAGTAGTCGGTCAAATAAACTTAAAAAAAAACTTCTAAATTTTTAATTTAAAAATAAAGTAAAATTTCGTCTGTTTTGTTATTCTTATCAATAAACAAAGACAGAAAATACCACGAAAACTCAATTTGTGTAGTTATTCAAGTAACTACTACTAGTTTATAATTTTAGGCTTTTTAAGTTTATTTGACTTACTACTCCGAAAAATCCTCATCATTAAGTATCATTTTTTTTGCTTTTACGAAGGCTCAAGGTCTAAGGCGGTCTTTAGAATATGAACATTCCTTGGGATATGTTTTATTTTTTAATTACATACACATTAATGCTATTTTGATGCGTTTTTAGCGTAATATTTTGAATTTGGTATTTTTTTATCCTACTTGTATCAAAGTGAAGACGCTAATTTTTTTGTCAGTAAATGCTTTATTTGTAGTGATACTTTTACAGGAAGAAACTAGTTACAAAACCCAATAGTTTTTTTTTATTAATAAATTTCTTCATTCCAGAATTTCACAAAAAAATTTTTTCAAAAATTCATAACTCGAAAACTACAAAAAATCGGCTAACATACATGGGATATATTCTGATAGCTCATAACGTGAGGAATCTAAAAAAAATTTGACGTCAAGGTTTGGACCACCCTGTATAGACGGGGTGAAATCGACCAGTCAAACTTAAGAGTCAAATGTCGAATGATTCCTTAGTCACACTGGCCAACAATCACTTTTAAATCATTATACTTATTATTATGAGTTGGTATTTTTATAACACGTGCCTTATCGTAGATTCATTATGATATTCTTTATTGTTATTTTGAGTTAAAGTCCTTAGAGAAACGCTTCTGTATTTTTATTCAAGATAATTAAAATCGGCCAAGAGCATATTAGGCTGTGCTCATTGTAGAGTTTCATTTGTTCGGAATAATTTGGTTGTAAAGTATTTTAAAAAATCTTTTTTTTTCTTATTTTCAGATCTACGAATCGAATGTTAAAGAACGTGACATTATTTTTTAAACTAAAGATTTATCTAATACTAGCAACCCGCCCCGGCTTCGCACGGGTACTATACCTACATAAAAATCTTCCCCTTGAATTACTCTACCCACCTACTAAAAAAAATCTCATCAAAATTCGATGCGTAGTTTTAAAGATTTAAGCGTACAAAGGGACATAGGGACAGAAAAAATGACTTTATTTTATACTATGTAGTGATTTTCTTCGGTTACCGTGATCTGTAAAATATTGACATGAAAAAACTTTCTTTTGGGACCCTTGAATATTTTTCATTTTATTTTATCTGTACTTTACTGGATTTTTATATTTCTTTATTTTATTCTACCATTTTGTCGGCGTGATTAATATATATAATTGTATACCTATACGAATTTCCAATATCCAGTACTACCAGTCACTGAGCTATGCTGCATTTGCTGCAGACAAACAGACGGACAGATGTTGTTTGTGCCGTCTTTATAAACGGATCTTTTAAAAGGTAACTTTTTTTTATTATATTTATGATGATTAGTTATTGCAATTCGACACACAATGACAATACTTATACATATATTAATTTACAGTAGATATTATTTGCTATTCAAAGTACATTGAGTTAAATAAAAAATATCTCATCATCATCATTTCAGCCATAAGACGTCCACTGCTGAACGTAGGCTTCTCCTCTGGACCTCCATATGTACCGGTTAGATGCGACCTGCATCCAGCGTGTCGCGGCGACCTTCATAAGGTCGTCTGTCCATCTTGTGGGTGGACGTCCTACGCTGCGTTTGCCTAACCGTGGTCTCCACTCGAGCACTTTTCGACCCCATAAAAAAAGTAAAGTAAAAGTATCTACAAAAAAAAGTAACCAAACGTAGTTTCAGAAAATAGAATAAAGGACATTTGTAATATTGTGACACAGTCGTTGACTTAAGTGAGGAGTGTTTGAATTGAGTTTATTTAAATAATAAACCAGTTACATTGCACAGTTGATATTAAGAGCCAACTAGACGGGTGATATTCTCATACAAAATCTGGCTACTGCTTCCTCCGTGGCTTTCAACTCTAGAGCAATGATTATTATTTACATCTGCACTTACTTATTCTGTCATGAACAGAATATATCTGCATATCAATATTTAATATCGCTTTATCTTTTATCTAGTGTTCCAGGGACTATATCCAACTAATTATCTACTGGAAGTCCTTAGCCAAATTTTGTTCGTGTCACCGCTACTTCTATGTCTGCTTATATAATAAGAATAATAAACATTTATTCATAACCCACAAGACAAGACAGTATATATAAAATAGTTGACAAAGAAAAGTTGATGCATCACGAAATGGACCCTACTCAGCGTAGTGCTTATAAGTTACTCGTACAGCTACCATAACACCTACCCTGGACAATGATTTGTTAGATAAATATATAGTTGTTTATTCATTCCCACAGCATATTATAAATTAGATAAAAACAAAATCAGTTAACCAAAAAGTAAAATGTAACATTCATGCAACTTAAAACTAACATTGCAATAGGAATTTAACTAGATACATTCATGAAACCATATGTCGTGGCAGAGAAAGTTCGCTGGCTCAGCATAGGGATGCGGCAAGCCGCATCGCTGATATTCTGCCAGTACCTTAGGTTGGGTAGCTGAACATTATGCACCGTTTAAAAAATATTTTAACTAAAACTACAGTGCAATGCAATTGTTGAATCATTTCTTCTGAAAGCAGCTCCAGTTTCTTTTAACAGTCTGTCAGTAAAACTCATTCCTTATAGATTCAGATTGCAGATTATTTCTGGTGGCAAGTCATTTATTTCATTACATCCTTCAGCTTTCTCATGTTTTATTTTGTTGTGATAAGAAACATGCGCAGACGGTAATTATCTGATAATACCATCGTACATAGGTATATGCAGATCATTTCTTATCTCTTTTTTTGACGTTTTTTAGTTATTGAGAAGTCTTATCAAACCTCTTGATTGCATTGATTACTAATGATCTATGTTAGCGAGGATTTACTAGTGATTTGATTAATTAATATGAGCTGAAATAAAACTATGAAAACGGATAAACTCACGTTTATTAACTAACTTAAACTTCATTCTGACTTTTCAAACACTTTACAGACCACGAACCCTGTAAAGTGTTCGAATGTTTCTTCATTTCAACAGCTTCACGTAGTTTTCGGCTATGATAAATACGTTCGATTACGAGGACTTTCGGGTTGCGGAGCAGTGGCTTGGTCCAGATTCTAACAAATGCTCGGCCACAGCAGATCACGGGTGTAACGTCATGCCCGAAACGTCAGGATATTATTAAACTTAAGTTTACGCGATTAAGACCCGTTTGTCGGTAAACTGTTAAGGGAAGTACATCCATCACTGGAAGATTTATTTCAAAAGCCACCCATTATCACAAACATAAGATGATCCAGTGACGCTCTTCGCCTTATCACTGGCCAGGAAAATAATTAAGTCTGCAATCTCTTCAGGCTCCGATATCTTATCCAAAGCCGTGGTGTCTTTAAATGGTTCCAAGCTCGGGAATCCTATGTTTATCGCTATATTCGTATTAGTCGGTCCAGGTCTGACGGCATTGACTCTCACTCCATGAGGAGCTAGATCCAGAGCTACACAGCGCGTGAAATGACCAACACCTGCTTTAGAAACACAATAGCACAGGTGATTTTCTGATACGCGTCCATCTACGACGCTGGAAGTGTTGATAATATTACCTTTAGTCTTGATTAGGTAAGGAGCAGCAAGGTGTGTCAAATACACCATGGCACGCAGATTTGTATTCATAATGAGGTCATAATTGTTCATTATGTCTTCATCTAAAATACACGTGTTTCTCACTGTACCTGCATTATTTACAAGTATATCTAACTGGTCAAAAGTATTGATCGTTTCTTTGATAATGTTTCTGATATCTTCGTCTTTTGTGACATCTGCATTGACAGCTATAGCATTTTTTCCATGTTGCTTGCATTGCCTGAGGACTTCTTCTAGTTTATCTTTCTCTTTATCAACCAGGACTATTTTGGCACCTTCTCTGGCTAGTGCCTTAGCTGTAGCAGCTCCTATCCCGGAAGCCGCTCCAGTCACGATAGCCACTTTCCCGGAAAAAGCCATTGAGTTGTGAATGAGACTGAATTACTCACTGTGAATATCT
>JALPQI010026964.1:0-14808 GCA_025490895.1 Thaumatotibia leucotreta
TTAACTTTAGAACCAACTTGCCTTGGTTTTTATTATTCGAAATATTACTCGCCAGCATTGTGCGAGCAACAACCAGCGATTGATTACTGATAAATATGTGTGTGAATTTACTGAGACTGCAATTATATTTTTTTTTTGTTTCTTCGTCGAGATTTATAGTCACCGTTGGTTGATCAACTGCCGTAGTCGTAGTCAAACAAAAAAATTAGAAATTACGTAATACCAATAGGTACTTTAAAGTTGTGCTGTTAGCAGATTAGCCTTGAAAATTTCCGGATCAAATCCCGTTTTTTAACAAACAGCCCTTTTTTTATTAACTTTCATTTTAACTAACATTAATTAGGTCTAAATTTCACTTATACCAGGAAAACGCGATGTCATCGATGAAAAGTCAATTAAAATAGATCTGATGGAAGTAGTAACACTGACAATGATTATCTCTGTAAAAACCCGAAAAATTTCATATAATATATTCTAAAACAACATTGGTTTTTCCGACATTTTCAACGCTATTTTAGATAAATGTCAAAGAGACGACAATATCAGTAGGTATTGTCACCCCATAATTTACTCTTTGTCGAAAAACTAAAATCAGGTAACCATAAATCGTTTTGTGGTAACTAACTGTCTCTTTCATTCTGATTTGGACGTAATCGGAGTGGCAGGTGTAATACTTCGAATTTTCAGTAGCAGACCCACTGGTTTTTTTCTCTGTTACACAATTATTGCTACAGTGAAACGGAAAGTTGGGAAAACGAACTTTACTAGTGTGAACCTCATTAGTCGTACCTTTCTCAAAGTTACGCGTTGAAAGTTCGGTAGAATTTTTGTATCCCATTTCATGAGAGTAGGTATTTATATTGAGACGATTTATTAGTGTGAAAGCTTGATATTATCTGTCAAGAACCCGTTATTTTGCCAACGCGATTTAAATGTGCCTAATAAAATTGATTTCGCTTGGCAAAGTGAAGAAAAATAAGAATATCTAGGTCGTAAAAAATATTTCAATTACAGTAGAATTCTATAGAGAATTTTATGTGACGTATTTCAACTGCAGCCTTGAACGCTATTGTGAGTTCTATTGTTTTTGTGTTCTCAACACATAATGTTGATCCTACATACATTTCCGATACATTTCTTACGTAAAAAGGCGAAGGACAGTCGGTAGTGATCCTGGCTGGGAAACTGGAGGTCCCGGATTCGAGTCCTGTTAAGGCATCTCTTTGTGTATTTAACTCCATATTAAAGTATTTGTTGCTTAGTCAGGATGTTTTATAGGACTGTATTTAAGTATCCACCACGTGTATTCGCTTAGTAGTCTTAGTACCCACTACACAAACCTGAATGGAGCTTACTTTGGTACTTGGTCTGTTTGTGTGGAATATCCGACGATTTTATTTTATTTGCACTATAGTCTGTCCAACCAACTTTAGCAATAGTAAAAACAAATCGCTATATACATACATCTCTTTTTTGAGTTAATAACATTAGTATAAAAAAGGGACGGTATAATTTTCTATCAGTACCTCAAATGAGATATACTCTAGACAAACTAAAAAAGCAAAATTAACCATATAAATTCATCATCAGCCTATCACACTCCTCTGCTGAACGTAGGCCTTTTATTAACAGTAACCGCTGGGCAAGCGCATTAGCAATCGCAATAGCGTGTCTACTATGATGATGCTATTACTAATCATCTTTTTTTTTAAACGAATTGTCAGATACTTTAATTTCTTTTAGTAGACTCTTACGACACTCACGGTAAGAGTTAGGATGGTGACAAAGGTATTCTTACCGCGGCAAATATGCAATATAAATATTTCCATAGTAGTCCATAGAATCTTTCCAAAATCCGGAAATGTTCGGACAAATCCTGACTGCCCAACTGCCCACCCTAAATCCCGTAAAAGTCAATCGCCGGTCGGATTACTGCACAAAATGAGAGATGCGGTACTGCAAGGATTTGACATGCATTGTCCACCAAAAATCAATTAATCCTCGATGCGTCCGTAGTGCCACATAGTGGCGCTTTAGTGCTGCGATTTGACCGATTGACAGGTCAACAGTGTTTGCCTACCGGCTTCAAATTGATGAAAGTTTTCAGATTTTTGAACTGTTTTAAAGGACATTTCTATGGCGCTTTGAAGTACAATTTATATGAACAGTTTACTGAATAAATGTTTGTATATTTATCTACCTTTCGAAATAAAATAATGTTTTTCAGAGAAAGTATCTAAGCGGCCTATAATTGTCAATATGACCTTTAAGATATCAAGGACTAGGCTTACAAATATTGAGTTGTATTAGTTTTTAAACATGCAATGAAAATATTGATCTTATATTCATTACAATAAGCGGCGAAGTATGAGAGTATGATGTTTCTGGTGAGACTAGAAGTGGTCTTTAATGAAAATTCATAGGTACAGCTTTTGCAGCAAAGTTCTCTTTTTGAGTTTCATTCTACATGCATTCTGGCAGAGGCATCAAGTTATCCAGTTAAGTAGTCTTCGACCGACAAGCTCTTTCGTCCCGACCTCTATAGTAATGAACTATCCAAAACTTTTAAACAAGTACTTATCCAAAATTTTATAACCACCAATTCATGCGTCGTATCTAATGAAATATACTTAATTCCACCACAACTGGTTTGGAACCCTTCCTTGGTAATTTCCTGAGTGGCGACTCAGGAACTATGTCAAAGTGATGTTGTAAGGCAAATTGTAGCACATATTTAACTAGTTGTCACTGTGACACGGTTCTAGAGTGGCCTAGGGCTCCAATTGGTTGAGTGTACACATAATCGTTAGGAAATTAGCAATACCACTCAAAGGGATTAACTCCATTATTGGATTACAAGCGATTGGACTTTGATAATTCGATTGATTGGTAAACATCTATCGCAATAATTTGAACTGGTGTAATCCGGCGAAGTACATTAAGTACTTTATTAAATTTAATGCAGAAACATACTTTTTTGGATTTTTTTATTCGGCCATCAAGTTTAACAGTATAGTCTGGTTTATAAGACATACCTTTTAAACTAATCATTTGGTCGCTGTCTGATGAAGTAACGAATGAAACAAAACTTCTAGTTACGAATTACAATATAACAAGATTCTATGTTGCGCTTTTCTCAGATGCAAATTTGAATATTGACACATATTTATCTTCTCTTACCTCTTTTACGCTCATCTTATGATACGTACTTATTATACATAATTACAATGATTTGCCAAAACCTACATTTCATTACCACCGAAACAACACCTTTCTTTCCATTTTGAAGGTTTTGCAAAACAACGTCAACGGACAATCAGACATCACTTGGAAGTCATAACTCGTTCCAGTCCTAACCTATTTTCAAGATATAAATTTATTTTGTTCAGAAAAGGAGCTTTCAGAAATTTCATTTCGCAGAATCCAAAATTGAATTCTTTCCCCACTGCTCCAATAATCAAATGAATAATCCATTTACAGTGGCATCGGAGTGTCCGCGAGATTCTAAAGAAATGTTTGGCCAAAGGGAAGCCGTATGTTTATTTAAGGTTCCGTGAAGCTTGACATCCAAATCAGGTTTAACAATAATCGTTCATTCCTAAACAGCAAATCACATCATTACATTATCAGCTTCTTTCAGTACTCTGTTGTCTTCTGCTGGACATAGGTCTCTGATATTATCTATGCGTATCGACGTATTAAGATTTAAGCTATATTATCTTTTATTGGCTTTGTTCATTGTACCTACATCAAATTTTTTATATTTCCTATGTTACTGCTGTTGATGCATTAATACTGCTGCCCATCAATCTTCAATAAATGAATGGTCAAAGATGCTACTAGACAATCGCTTCATCAAATCTTACAACACTTTCGGAAAGAGTAGAGGGGTGGTGAATGTATTCGGTAGTAACCGTTTTACACACACAATATGTCACTGATGTCATGCACACACATATCACATGTTACATGCGATTATGTGTACATGGAACGAATCTGAAAACCTACCCAACCCTAAAAAAATATATCAGTTATTTGTTCATAATAGGAGCACAACTGCAAATCGAAGTGAATGCAAAACCGGTATATTAAAAAAGTAGAGGATGAAACTCAGCTTGATTTGATATTCAAATAAACTTTATCTTGCGAAACGAATTCGTTTTAAGGTCTTCGCATATTATAACAACTCAACGGCGACTCCAATCAATGAACATTAACCCTTATGTCATATTTTCTAGGTCAAAAAATTATATTAAACTAATGTACAACGAATATGTAGACCGCACGTTGTCCACGCGGCAACTATGCGTTTGCAACTGACGTGTATTGAGCAACCATTTGCATTGCCCACTCGTTCACGCCGCGTTGTCCGTTAGTGACCATCTGGTGGATCAACTCGTCGAAAGTGTGAGTAGAGTTGCTGCCACGTTGGCGTGGATTTGTTTTAATGTAACCTTTAGCTAATTACAAACATCTTAAGCATCTCCAAAAGGACTGAGAAAGAAACACGGAAACATTAACTAGGCTTATAATATACAGTTGATCCCCAAAAGCACGACAATGTTAACCTCGGGCAATAAGCAAAATAAATTCATGCCCACCGAACTCCCCCTAAATTGCGTTTTTATTCCAACCGTATTCTGTTAGGCCATTACTGTAGGTGAAAATTGAGCGTCAAGTAGAATTTTTAATACATTTAATAAACGAAATTCGTTGGAGTATACGTGAGTTTCATTCTTTATGAGTTGGGGATTCAAAAGCGTTATTGTGTCGGTTTTGGTAATTTGCGAGGGCGAAGAAAAATTTACAAAAACAATGCTCAACTCCACCCTCTTTGATCTCAACCTCAATGTTTACATTAAGGGACTATGAATGTAGTTTATAAGTTACGAGCTATTTGATGCACATTTATACTGCTACGCGTCATTTTCGCATTTGTTAAAAAAACTAAGGACCATAATAAGCCTAACTTATCTTATAATCTTTGAAGTGACTAAGATCTAATTTATGTACCATATTCTAAGAAATAAATTTCAAATAAAATAAAATATTTTTTTTTTATAATTTGGTATAAACGACAGAATTAAATCATAAGGGTATATGTATATTATCTTCTAGAACTAGATGTTATTCGGTAATCATTACAACTATAATAATATGATCTCTGTCGAAATATTGTGCATACATGTATGTATCGTTATTTTTTTTAAATAGTTTTCACATACCCAAAATAAGCCGCTAAGTAGCATCATTCAGAAATGACAGAAAATCAACACACGAGTAGGACTGAGATCCTAATTTTTTTAAAGAGGGTTCCTGAAGGTTAAGCAGGAATTTGTTATGATTCTGCTGAAATACAAATAAGTATAATTAATATTAATATACATTACCTAATACAAGATATATTTATTGACACAGAATGTTACATTTAAATGTTAACCTGAAGCTACGTTTCATTTCACACATTTCAAAGGTCTTCATAATGCTGGCAGCATTTGTAGAACCGTGTTTCACCGAAAGCGAAAGCAGCTTTCGCTTTCGGTGAACTACAAATTCGACCTATTGGACCAGATGGATTATGATGGTCCCGTTTTATTCAATTATTGTGCTACGCGTCACTTTTGGACTTGCATATTTTGCAGAACGTGACGGCAAGGCCGACGAATGATTACGCGGTACCATCATATGATAAACCTACAGATTACCGTATCAATAGTCTCAAAGATTCCTCCCTAGCTCCTAAAAATACAAGTTTAATAAAACCCTCTTTGCCCTCAGCCGATAAACCTTTGCCATCTTCAGTTGGTGTCGCCCGTCAGGTCCCCTGAGAGCTTTTAAATATAGCAGTTGCGTAAAGTATAGCTGACCTTAATTATTGACACTTTGGACGAGGGCCATGCGACGTAAACAGCCGCAGGAAGTGGAAATTTTAGGGCTCACCAGAAAAAAGTCCACTAGATACTTTATTATTCAGGTTAGTCATTTTAAACGGTGGGCGTATTATAGATGACGAGGAAGGTATTTGACTTCGTTTGCTCAAACGCGTGTAAAAACACTGTCATTATTTAGATACGCGTAATACTTCCACTAGTAGAATACAACTTTGTTGGAGCTAAGGTCATTCTATTCTTGAGAAGAAATAAAAAAAAATACCTTTATTTAAAGCAACAAGAAAGAAGTTATACTTATATAGAAAAACAATTCCATGACGTTGAACAGGAAGCTGATTGGTGACTCAGAATGCTAGTGGCATGATGACCATGATTTTCAGTGGACATCTAACTTGAAGTTAAAATACTCAGACAAATATCGTAATGGCGACATCATTTTTTTTTCAATCAAACCAGCTGTTTATTGTGCTTTATTGTTTCTTGCGTGCACACTCATGTCAGCCAAAATAACAGTTTTCTCAAGCCTCAACACCAATTCTGAGATACCCAACGTAGACTGTCTAAGTGTTTAACCCACCTTTGCCTTGTACTTAACTCGCGGGTTATACCTAATTCGAGAAAGTATTCAGTGAATGTGAATGTTCTCTTTAGTATCGAGTCCTGGTTTCTCTGTTTTATCTACTGGTTAGTGGAGGACTGTTTTTGTTTCGACAGTTTATTGGTTTTTCATTAAATAAATAAATCATTTAAAAATACCTCAGATCATCAACCTTACTTAACCTTAACCTTACTTTGTCAGCCTCCGTAGCCTAGTTGGTAGTGACCCTGGCTACGAAGCTGAAGGTTCCGGGTTCGAATCCCGGCGAGGCACAGACAGGTATTTGGCCCTAAAAGTCGCTTAAAATGCAGTTTTTTATATTAGCACTAACCTCTTTTTAGTAGTATTTTTGAAAAGTCAGATAACCCCTCCAAACAACAGAATCAATATGGTGCGCTTGAACCTGTAACTACCTGCATGAAGTCAGTTGGAAGTTACTGTTCCCCAAACGCGTTATTATGATTGTTCGATACGCTCAAAACTTTACCGTCTTAAAATACTCATTTTATGATGATAAAGTGGATTATGTGCTAGTTTCTATCATGGATTGTGTACAACCAGGTATGTGCTTTATTATACAGGGTGGAAAGGCACGACGTTCCATCCCGCAAAGGGGGGATTGCTGAGGTTTAGAACTATATTTCCTCTATAGAAACTAGGCTTATATTCTTAAGCGCTTAGAAGTTATAGTCTGTTAACTTTTAATGCAAAAAACTGTAAGTGACAACCCTTGTTAAGTTCAGTTCAGTGACATCTAACAATACCACAAAGGTCTGTGATCTTTATCAAAACAACATTTCTACCTAGAGTATTTTGTAAAAATATTATAATTGTGCGAACTACCCACCTACGACAAACTATCTACAGCACGGATTAATCTTGGACCCCGCTTCTCATTTACAAAATCTCCTGCAACAAACACTGCATCAAATGACATAGTCATAATAATTACTTTTAGCTTTGAACAATTCAAAATTCGTTAATTATTGTTCTCAATTTGCTTGTAATGCGGTCTCCAACATGTCTCCAAGGGTTATTTATTTAATCTGTGATCGACAGATCATAGAATTAGAATAAAGCCAGAGATAAATTGAGACTAAGGTCAGTTAATACATATGCTGAATCAAAAGACTTTATTTTTATTATTACTAAAAACAGCGTTGGTACTTTTTTCAACTTACTCGTATTTTATTTTATCCACGAAATTTAATTTCATTAAGTATGACATATTACAAATAGTATGCTTCGGTCGTGTAGATTGGGCTTTATAAACCATTTCTGTACTTAGTCTCAACTTGTCTGTGGGTAGGTAATTAGATTTTTTTAAGTGGGTAGTTTGCATTCCTATGTTACTTTATTTTGTAATAATACTCAGTTTTACCCGTGATAAGACTGTGACGCAAATTAATTGGAAATGACGTGACAATATTTATTTTCAAAATGCTTTTGGATGCCCGCGGATACCTAAATTTACTCATGTTATACGCGGAGTGTAATTACTACGCCGAAGAGACGTTACGACGGTACAGAGAAACATATTCTCCTCCACACCCAACTAGCCGTACAACAATTTTACGGGCCTTTGATCGCGTGGCAAATAATCAGCCCATAGTACCACGAACGGGCCACAATGATCAACGGGGAGGAGGTGTAGTTCAGATTGCCGCAAGGCTTGAAGAACGAGTGTTACGGTATTTTGAGCAGCATCCAAGGGCTAGTTCGAGGCAGGCAGCTCGACGTTTCCGCCTAACTCATATCGCAGTACTCAAAATACTGAAACGTGCACGTCTTCACCCTTATAGCATTCAGCGAGTTCAAGCTCTGCTGCCCAGGGACTGCCCTGTACGAGAAGCCTATTGTCGTTGGCTTTTGGACAAAGTGGAGAAAGATCGCCTGTTCATATGCCGCATTATTTGGAGCGATGAAAGTTTGTTTACGCGTAACGGAATGTGGAATAGGCGAAATGAACATTTCTACGCAGAAGAAAATCCTTTCGAATACCGACATTCTGGCCACCAATATCGGTGGTCCGTCAACGTCTGGGCTGCAATACATGGTGATGAAATGATTGGGCCTATTTTTTTGCCTCCGACTTTGAACCGACATGGATACTTAGCACTTTTAAATACGGAGTTGCAGGATTACCTAGACGAGTTATCAGTGGCGGAGCGTAGAGGAGTATGGTTCCAGCAGGATGGTGCACCGGCCCATTCTGTTAACGAAGTACGTACAGCGCTGAACGCAGAATTTGGAGACAGATAGATCGGCCGGTTCGGACCGCATCGTTGGCCGCCAAGATCACCGGACCTGACGCCTTTGGACTTTTTTCTTTGGGGGACTTTCAAGGATACAGTGTACAAAACGGAGTGTGACACTGCCGAAGAAATGAAGCAAAGATTGGTCAATGCTTTCGACAGCCTGCGCGGTAGAAACGTTCGAGAGCGAATATTAGCAAAGGTACATCTGCATACACGCGCACGTGCTGCAGCCTGCATTATAAGGCACGGAGGCAACTTTGAACACAGAATGTAAATTTATAGGTAATATTCAGTTGTAAATAAAGTAAGTAGTTATTGTATTTCAAATTGTTCCTATTGCATACCTACCCACATCTTTATCACAAAGTAAATATTTTTGTAAACATCAAGGTGTCATACGTACACCTACGTGTAAGCAAATAATACGTAGAAGTATTAGGGTTGTCACCACGGCAAAAAATAATTAATTTTAGTGTTTTTAGTTATGGTCCGTGATAAAAATCTAAATAGTACGAATCGATTCTGTATCGTTTAAACTAACCCCCCTTTATGGGAAAGAACGTCGTGCCTTTCCACCCTGTATAACTTAAGTTTTACGTTGATTCTGATTATTTACTAGTTTTATTTGCCTTTAATGTTTAAGCTCTACAAATGCAAAATAAATACAAACATCGTGACATTATAATAAAGGTTTTAAAATATTTCTGATTATTTCTGAGCTTAAAGTTGAATAGTATTTTGTAGAATAGACCCTCAAGATAATTAAAAACTAAAACTCTAACTCTATAACTTTTAATCCGTGGGTCCAAAAAATATGAAAAAAATAATGAATAGTGGGCTTATATAATACTTTAAAATAAAACTATTTTGAACATAATCAGCCCAGCCGTTTTTGAACAACTACGGAACCCTATACTGAGCATCGCCCGACATGCTCTTGGCCGATTCTTTTTACACTGAAATACCCTAATCCACCTTTAAATCTAATAACGCGACTAACAGCGACTTTTACGGCCAAATACCTGTCTGTGCGAGGGCATTCTTTGTGTATTTATTTATCACAAATGTTTGTTCCTTGGTCATGGCTGTCTATGTATTTAAGTATATATATGTATCTATCTACTTGTATTATATATATCGTCGCCTGGTACCCACATAACAGGCCTTAATTGAGCTTACCGTGGGACTAGGTCGATTTGTGTAAGATGTCCCAAGATATTTATTTATTTATTATTTATATCAACCAGACAGACTGGCGGTTTGGAAGCCCTGTCAAGTTAAACAAGGGCAAAGTATGTAATTGTAAAGGCAGTTTGATTTACATACTAGATGCAGGCATTGGCTCCATCCGGACATAGCAAGACCCTTTCACCAGCCAGTGATCACCCTAATATTCCTTTACCCGTGAGACGGTACCTGACCCGTGACAAACGTTCGAGCCATATAATTCTTATAACCCAACGCAAGTGAGTCGATCTCTCATAGTGGGATCTTGAGACCTGATTATGTTAGAGCAGTAAAATTTGATGGCAATTATCAGTAGATCCAGAAAATATAATTTTTTATCATGCACCTTTCATCCTGTATGGTGGTTTTTAATGATTTTCCGCCAACCTTATGGGATTGACTGGAGAAGAAAGACACACTCCTGAAAAAAGCTAGACAAAATATGTTGACAGCTTACGAATTGATCATCTTTTAGATAAACCGATAAGATTGGCAGTGTGGTGAAGGTAGTAAGAATACATTTGTCACCAGTCACCACCCCAACTTCTCCTGGCGGGTGTCGTAAGAGTCGACTAAGGGATTGGAGTGTCACTGACCATTATTTGATAGAAGATTGATGATGGGCAGTAACGTCATCATAGTGTACACATTACTGCGATCGCCAATCCGCTTGCCCAGCGTGGCGATTATGGGCATTTACCCCCTAATGCATCTATACCTACGCATAGTTAATAGGAGAGGCCTACGTCCTACAGTGGACTATCAAAGGCTGATGTAGTAGTAGTAGTAGATATACCACCAAGCACCCTTAGCTATAATGTACGTAGGTCATAATTTTGTGTGTATTACCTATGTCATTTTATTTTTAGAAGCATCTAGCTAAATGCGTTACTTTACTGCATAAGATTTCCGTGGAAGTCAGCGAAATTCTGACCCAATCTTGTTTCGTTTGTCTTTTACAGATCCTGAATGTGAGCTCTCAAAAAATAGCTTTACTACAGCAACATACTTATATGATTTACCGTACAACCAGATGAGAGTGATAGAGGTAACAGTATGTCATCAATCGTCAGATATGTACTTTTGAATCATCTATAGAAAATGTATTAGATTGGTTTGGTTAACCAATGGACTCACTAAAGAACTAAAGTGAGTTTGTAATACGCCCAAGACGTGAGGACCTTAAACAGGCTTGAATACGTTTCCACAGCTGATTTTATGGCCCGCCTGCTTTTGCGCATCGACACCTTTTGTTTCGGGCCACGAAGTTGACCCGGCGATTTTCTGTGACTTTGAATAAGTAAGTGGCTGAGCAGTAACTAGGCAGCGAATAAATACGGCCAGGAATTTGAATAGGCAATTTAATTGAATTAAAATTTTCGAGAGACATAATAATGTCCATAAATATAAATTTTACAGTAAACTCACTACACGTGTATTTTTTTGCTTTAGGATATCCAAAAGAATTTTTAAGACAAATTAATGGAATAATTTAATTTGCTCTTCAAATTGAAGTAATTAATAACGGAAATTTTGTCATCGTGTAAAATTAAATGATATTTATTACATTTCACGTTTTAAATAGCAAATAGCCGTTATCGTTTCTGAAAACCCCTTAAAAATTAGAAAAAGCCATAAAAAAACATGACTACCTATTTCTAAGTAACTTGTGGGGCATTCAATAATTGTTAGTTGTTTATAGATTTAGAAAAACGTATTACTGTTCACGACTCATATGTTTAACCCTGTATTTAAGTTTTTAGTACATACAACTTTATTCAATGTATGTTGTATGAACGTTGTCAGGTGGCTAAATTATGATAATCCTACTTTTAACATTTCCTACTTATTAGAAAGTGACAGCACAAATGTGACTATCGCGACTACTAAAATTGTTACGGTTTCCGAAAGAAGATCAATGATCATTATAAACACAACTGTTTTTCAGACTTTTCGTCCAATATGAATACAAATTTAGTTATTTTTCAGAAGAACTAAGTATTACGATTCGATGTTTTTGTATAGGTGCATTTAAATCAAACGAGCATTTGCTCATTATATCCCCCACTCTACGAAATCAACGAATTTCCACGAATCACGTTTCACTCAAATTTCGAAGAGTGGGGAATAGAATGAGCGAATATTCATTTGGTCTGCACCTTTACTGACAGTGAATGCCAAAATGTAGCAAATACGCTTGTCTTCTGGCCGCTTCAAAAGATCAGGAGAAAATCAGTCAAGTGACGGTCGGCGTCCACCCGACCGTTCACAACGCACAGCTCGCCCCTTACCACGAAACTGTAACACTCTTTGCACAACTTTTTGTACGCGACACGACATTAGCTCACGAGAGAAAAGCACCTCTCACTTTCTAGCTGTATCAATCAAACTGAAAACTGAGGTGATGGCAACTACGACAATAAGCCTACAGGTATAATATCCACTGCTGGACGTAGGCCTCTCCTATTAACTATGCGTATAGACGCATTAGGAGGTAAATAGACGTGAAGGCTGACATGAGTGTGAATGGGCTTACAGTAGAAGATGCCCAGAATCGCGCCAAGTGGAGGAAATGTAGCAGGAAAGCGAACCCTGGCAAAGCCCGGGATAACGCTAGGTAGAAAAAGAAGATAGACGCATTAGAAGGTAAATGCCTATAATCGCCACGCTGGGCAAGCGGATTGGCGATCGCAGTAATGTGTCCACTATGATGACGCTGCTGCCCATCGTCAATATTTAGTAAAATAATGGTCAGTGACACTTCAATCCCTTAGTCGACTCTTACGACACCCGAAGAACCCGAAGTTGGGGTGGTGACAAATGTATTCTTACTGCCGTCACCACACGGCCGATAGGTTTACGTAACGAAAGATTTTAATAATGAGAATAAATGACGCGCTCCAAATGACCTGTTTATATTTAGCAATATCTGTCAGCGGTTGTAGGCCTGCTACCGCGAACACCTTAGTTTGTAAACTTCCGGGATTTGTCTCTGTCACTCTAATGACGCCTTCGTTGGAGTAACAGAGAAAAAACCCCGAAATTTGCGAACTTCGGTGTTCTCGGTAGCAAGCGTGATTCTAATGCAGTTTGTCATTTATTCCACGATTTGTAGTAGTTTTCTCAATCACCGTGACAAAGTAAATATAGGCAATTAGGCAATAGTACATTTCCTAACTAGTGCGGGAAAACTTTTTTTCGGCAAGGGTAACAGTTGGAGCCCGAGTGAAAAGAGGGCGACAATCACCCCAGTAAAAAAAAATTTTTTGCACGTGTAGGGGACGATTTTTTTCATAACAAGTGCGTCAAAAAGAGAAATAACCGCGCGCGAAGCGGGCGGAAAGTTCGTTTTTTCGCACTAGCTAGGAAAAATATGTTTTAGGACTCGAAAGTTCAATAAACTGTCTCAACATTTATGAGTTTTAATGTTCACGCTAGGCCTACTTTACCGCAACAAAAAAATATACTGGAGTACCTAAATAGAATCGCTAGTTTAATATCACTTATCAGCCATCTACGCATATGGTCGCATTAGAAGGCTGGGTACGCGGATTGGCGATCGCAGTAGTGTGTCCAATGTGATGACGTTGCCGCCCATCATCATTACGTCAACGAATGGTCAGTGATACTTCAATCCCTTAACCAACTATTACGTCACCCACGAAAAGAGTTGGGGTTAATTTAATTAAATACTTAATAAAAAACGTACCTTTCGACATCCAACTGTATTTCATTTTCTTAACAACCGTGTACTTCATTGTAGATTTCAAGGTTGAATTTTTTTTTCACAAAAAGTTCGTAATCACAGAACAGAAATGTAGGTACCTAACCTAATTGACTTAAGGCGAAATAGCTTCAGTAAAATTACTACCAAGAAAATAAAATAGAGCTAACTAATGTTCGTCTCAAAACTTTTAAAAGTATTAGTTACTTACCTACTTAGTACTCGTAAGTATTTGTTGTTACTGTGTAACTTGAAGACTGCTTCTACGCGATAATATGTATTAAATTAGACTTAAGTATACGGTAAAAAATTATGTCTGTCTGTAGTTTTAGACATGTTTCATTATGATATTACTCTTTATTTATTTCTATTAACCATCATTAATAAAATAACTTTCTAATTAGTGAGAACACAGCTCGTAGCATAGAATTAATAACAAGTCAATAGGTAACTAATTCAAATTTAAATGTCAGTTTTAGGTTATAATTATAATGTACCTGGAACTGACAGAACTGATTAGGAATTTCAAAACTGGTTATAAAAGAAATGTAAAATATACGCCTAGAAATTATTTTCTGTAGCGACAACATAGAAAAACAAAAACGATTGCTACGCTTGGTAACCTCAAATGACGTATTCAAAACTGAGTGAGCTTTACTGCATGCAGTCCTAGCCATTCTGCAAGCGTATACGATAAGCGATAAGTCACGTGACCACAATTATGTATGGAAATGGTCACGTGACCTTTCGTTCGAATCTGTCCTTCTTTTTCATACATTTATTACTCATCGCATATCGTATACAATTGAAGAACGGCACCTTGGCTAGGCTTGGCTAGGTATGTCTATGACTATTTTGTCTCAAAGGAGTATGTCGCCTTAACATCGTTTTTCAAATATGCGTACCGCACGAGTTACCCTTAAATTATACAAGGAGGGTAATGAAGTATGGTAATTGCTTGATTGCTGAATTGAATTGTCTTTGCGGTTAAGGGAATTCAGAATGAGGGCGTTTACTCCTAACTCGTGAGGTATGGTACAATCAAAGGCATAAATATATGCATGATATATAGGTACCATTCGTCAATAGAAACTAAAAAAAGAAACAAAC
>JALPQI010026965.1:0-13019 GCA_025490895.1 Thaumatotibia leucotreta
TAGTTCTCATTGAGAATGTTTCCATGAAAACTTATAAAAACCGGCCAAGAGCATGTCGGGCCATGCTCAGTGTAGGCTTCCGTAGTTATTCAAAAACGGCTGGGCCGATTATGTTCGAAATAGTTTTATTTTAAAGTATTCTATAAGCCACTATTCATGATGTTTTCATATTTTTTGGACTTACGGATCAAAAGTTAGAAGGGGGGAATAGTTATTTGTTTTACTAGGGAGCAAAGTGATTGTTTAACTCTCGTGCAAATATTGAAACCCGAGCAAGCGAAAGATTCCAGAATTTGAACCACGAGCGCAGCGAGTGGTTCATAAAATGGAATCTTGAGCGATGCGAGGGTTTTAAGGCACGAGAGTTGAACAAGCTTTGCTGCCGAGTGAAACACAACATTTTTCACCACACTAAAGCGAGGAAACATGCGAAATAAAACTCAAACATAAAAAATTAGAAGGTATTTATTTGCAAGTCCTCAACTTCCAAAAAATAAACAAATCAACAAATAATAAAACAATACCTAACCTCAAATATTTATCTTGGCGTGGCAATGCTTAAAAAATCAGGATAATTCCAAAATGAGACTCATGTAGTTATTGGCGATTTTTCTGTGATTTTCGGAATTATCCCACTTTCGCATCTCGCAATTAATTACCCGAAAACTTGAAAATTAAGAGTGAAAGAAAACAAAACACGACCGAACTCGTTTAGATTTTAAAGAAAAAAATATTCAGATGCGTTCTGAAATTTGCATAGTGTCAACACTTTTATTTTCCTATTGTTTTTATTTGTCGTATTTTTAGAACTTTTAATTACAACAAAATGTGGTATTTAATTTGGATTTTAGCATACTGAATATAATATTATGAAAGGTTCATGTGTATGAATCCGTATGAAACTATTGAGTTTTCGAACGTACTGTCTACGTTCAAACGTCAAAAGCTTATTGCACTCTCAAGCCGTATAAGTTATAGCTTTAGTCTACCCAAAAGATTAAAAAAAAATTACTTTAACCTCTAGACATTAAAACACAGTTTTGCGCTCTGAAATTGAAGGACAAACAGCGTGTTTACGAGCAGTGTGGTGAAAAATATTTTTTTTTCTGGAGCGATTATCTCCGAAAATTTTTAGAAAAAAATATTCTTTCATGATCCTTATTATTTTTAAGAGACCTATTCAATGATACCCCACATTATACCATTACAGCAAATAAAAAAAAACATATAGGTACACTTCACCAATGAGGGTTTTTGATACTTTTTCTGCCGCTATGGGGAGGTGAGATGGCAGCACTGAGCCGACCCTTTAACGTACTGTCAAAATAAAAACGCGCATTTAATTTTCAACATATTTATTAGGTTTATTTATTCTGAAAACCATTACTTTAGGCATATTGTTACCTAAAATAAATAAATAAAATAGTTCCAAGTCAATTCTCATGAAACTAACAAAGTTATAGTAATTATTTTTAATACCAGTGACTTTGAGCGCCTGTTTTAGAGTTCAATCTTCAGTTCGACGACCATGTATTAGTCGTAATCCATTACAAAATCAATTCTCTTCCAAATAAAATAGAATTTCAATATTTTAGGCCCAGGTGCCTATGAATAGTATGAATCTGACAGCTGTCGAGACCAGGTGCGTACGAAGCGCCGCCCTGGTGGTAGAAAAATTATCGAAAACCCTCATTGGGGAGGTAATCGAAAAAAATTTTTTTCTATTTTTTATTGTAGCACTTTCTTGGCATGATAAATATGTATACCTGTACCAAATTTCATATTTCTAGTATTAACGGCCACTGAGCTATGCTGCGGACAGACGGACAGACGGACATGGCGAAACTATAAGGGTTCCGTTTTTGCCATTTTGCCTACGGAACCCTAAAAAGGATATATACATACATAAAACATGACCTAATTTGTGTATACCGGTATTTAGAAAAGCTGGGTAAAGTTATTCTCAGAAAATTGGTTTCAGAGAATTTCAGAATCCAGAACAAACGAAAGTTCTCCTCCAGCATTCGGATATTTCGGATTTCGCAGAACAGTATCGAAGTTGAAATGGGATAGGATAATCGTTATTGAATTAAAATCATCATCATCATCAAATCTTACCCCCAAACCGGAACACAGTACTAACTATTTAGCGGCATGTTGACGGGTAAAGGAGCATGCAGACCAAAAGAGCATTCGCTGCTCTATCCCCCACTCTACGAAATCAACGAATCACGTTTCGTGTAACGATCGAATTTCGTAGAGTAGGGGGATAGATGCACCTTTAGACGGTGGTAGCTATCCGGGTGGACCCTGCATGAGGTCCTACCACCAGCAAAACTACTTCTCTGTATAACTTCGGTAATACTAAATAATTGTTATTATATGTCAGTGTATCAGTAATTCCGTATTAAAACAATAGCGATACGTTAAAACGTCCGGGACAGTAAAATCGTCAGTTTAGTGTTTGAGCCGTGAATTATCATGTTTTTAACATTCGGCGTACCAACAGACTAACGAACGGGTAGACATGTTTGATTATATTTGATTAAGAAACTTCTAGATTCTGGTGGATACGTTATTAAATAAATAAATAATTAATATAGTACATTGTGCATCAAGGGAGGTAAGTACGGAACTACTAATGAGAGTGTTAGAAGCCCGACGCCGTTAGGCGGAGGGCTTTTATGACTCGAGTTAGTATTCCGCTTACCGACCGTGATGCATACAATATTTTCATCACACTTGCCAACCAAAAAATAAGTTCTAAGACATAATATTATTAAATGACGTACTGACATTTCTATTATTCCCTAAGGAATTTCACTTTTCTATTACTCCCGCTACGCGCGCAAGCAATGGCGCGCTTAGACAGCAAGTGTGATGAAAATAACTATTTCATCACACTTGCTGTCTAAGCGCACCATTGCTTGCGCGCGTAGCGGGAGTAATAGAAAAGTGAAATTCCCTAGGGAGTAATAGAAACGCCAGTACGTCATTGAATAATATTATGTCTCAAAACTTATTTTTTGGTTGACAAGTGTGATGAAAAACATTGTATGCATCACGGTCGGTAAGTGGAATACTAACTCGAGTCATAAAAGCCCTCCGCCTAACGGCGTCGGGCTTCTAACACTCTCGTTAGTAATTCCGTACTTACCTCCCTTGACGCACAATGTACTATTAGTTGACTGATCGAAAAATCACAAAAATCTACCAATCACAACTGTCAATAACAATAAACAATAACAATACTATTACTACCATTTACTACCAATTAGGTAATAAGCGGGCAACTCTGCCGCTTCCTAACACCGCGCGCCATTACGCGCACACACGCGCAGCGACAGCTAGTGTGGATGCGCCTTTATTATTATTATTACGTTTTAAAATGTATCCACTCAATGAGGGTTTTCTGAAATGATGAGGCGTCAGGTTCAGTATGTCATCATCATCATCATCAGCCTGTGATAGTCCACTGCTGGACGTAGGCCTCTCCTATTAACTATGCGTATAGACGCATTAGGAGGTAAATGCCCATAATCGCCACGCTGGCTAAGCGGATTGGCGATCGCAGTAATGATGACGCTGCTGCCCATCATCAATATTTTATCCACCCCCAGTCCAGTATGTAACTTGGATCAAAATTCTTATCGTTGTCTTATTTTGTGTCCCTAAAAAACGTGCACAGTTGTGATTTTTGTATGAGATGATGTTTTGTTTCAAATAAAATCTAGCGTGAAAAATAAATACAAGTGCACCGGATTTTTTTATATACTGAGTCGAAACAGCAACTAAAAGCGTGACAGAGTGGTATGAAACAAGACAACGAAAATAATTTTGACCCACTTGTCAAAATTCTCAGAGTGCCTATAATTTCGTGTTTAAATGTTTTGTATGAGTTAATATTATTATATAAAAAAATAAAAATACCTTCTAGTTTTTCTTTGGGGCTAGATAATTTTGTTTCTTAGCGGGACCTTAAGGCTAAGTGGCGCCAACTAATGGCTTCTGAGATCGCAACTTTCTTACATAAAATAAAAATATCAAATAAAAAAAACAAATTATAAACATGTATCTTTGTTTATCCGGCCTCATCCATACTAAACCAACAAACAAATGGAAGACATTCCACTTTACACATACACACACACATAAAAATTTGAATGTGTAACATCTTGCCAACATACATATACCGCTGTACTACTGCAATCTTTCATAAATTCAACCGTAATGATATGGTCGTAAAGGTTGAGATTAATATTTTGAACGGTAAATGTAATTTTGCATTTGACTTACGCGTCATTCCAACTACAACTATTTTTAACACTGTGTCTTATAAATTTATTTTTTATATACTTTTGCATAACAATAATAAACTATATTTATATTTAAAGCCATTACACTTAAATATAAAACCTAAAATGACTTAAAACATATATTTTACAAATTTTCTAAGTGAACGCGTATTAGTAAAACCGACACGGTATACACGGTGTGGCTTGTTGGAAATCGCGTGTTGTATTTAGGGACGTGCAGCGTTGGCATAGACACAATATTGACCTGCTGTATACGGCGACGGGCGTGATTGATACTTGCAACTTGCAGTTGCATTTTTATTAATATTTTGGTAAAGTGCTGTACGGAATTAAGATTTTAGTTTTTTTCTGAGGTGATTCTGATTATTGAGATAAAGATCAGCTTTTTTCATGAAACGGTAAAGTCTGACCCCCTTATTCATGAAACGTGTGCTAACTTAACAAGCCGCTAATAATTGTTTGTCCCTTTCGGTCTTAACAATGTGTCCATAAGAGCAAAAGAGACAAACAATTATTAGCGACTTGTTAAGTTAGCAGACGTTTATTAATCAGGGGGCGAGTATATATTTTAGTGTATTATTTAATATGTAGATTTACTTTTATTGATTACCTAAAAATAAAGTCTAATAAAAACTTAAGTATATTCGAATTTCGCGAGTTATGTAAAAAAAAAATATTACTTAGATCCATAAATATGTTATTAATTATGTTGAATGTTAAAGGTTGTTAATTACTTAAACAAATTTATATTTTTCTGTTATATCAGTCGATATTCTTGACATTTTCAATTAACTAATTACACGAAACATTTTAACTAGCTAGTAAAACAAAGAAATCATTCAACCAAAATAAAAATATTTTACATGAAAAGTATCAAAACCCTTTAAATGAAATCGCAGAGTAAAACTTTATCCGATTTAGTACCAAAAGTGGGTAGCGGGTGAAATTATTAGTTTTATCGCCAACGTTCGCATTTTACTCTTATTTACTGACCGATATTGAAAATCAGTTGATTTTGACTTTTGATTGACGTCAATTCATTTAGCCAATCTTAGATATACTTAGACGTAATTTAGGAAATAAGGATATAACATGCGAAATTTGTTACCTACAGAAATGAATGAATGACTTTGTGGATTTGATCCTTTTTCCTTAATAATGTCCAGCTTCGGTTAGTTAGTTTAATTAATTTACGCATAAGAAATTGTAGTTTGGAAAAAAATGTTAATAGGTACCTATATGTTTAGTAGGTTAACCTGCGTATTTTTAAATTAAAATAAATAAATCTTACTCATGTATAATATGATATGTAGTAATCCATAGTACTGACCGATAAATACATTGGCTATCTTTTTCACAATTACTAAAAAAACAACAATTACTCGCTAACAACTAAAATCATAATATTATACATAGATTAATAAGAGTTATTAATAAAAAATAAAACTTTATTATGCATCACTGACATTTCTGCGAAAAAAAGAATATATTATCCTTGTATGCAAAGCGTTCCCGATATCGTTATTTTAGAAAATAAAACCAAATTTCTGGCTATGCAGCGGTTTCCTGAGGTCCGACCGCGAATCACGAATATCACGATCGACGTTTTGCTTCTCTGTCACACGCATGTACGGATTTGCAAGTGCAACAGAGAGGGAACAAGTCAATCGTAGTACGCGGTAGGCGTTTTGTTTACTATTGTCGACAAAATGGCGGCGAACGGAAATTTACAACATTTTCAAACGTAATTTTCGCAAGTTTAATAAGGGTTTTAATAAGGGTTATTGGATTGTTGTCATACATACGGCCAGCCTTACACCTGTAAGTGCTTACGTAAGTTATAGGGACGGAGATTAGTAAGGAATAAATAAATAAATATTCTTGGACATCTTTTACACAAATCAAGTTAGTCCCACGGTAAGCTTAATTAAGGCTTGTGATGTGGGTAACAGTAACAGGCGACGATATATATAATAGATAGATACATATAGATACTTAAATACATAGACAGCCATGACCATGGAACAAATATTTGTGATAAATAAATACACAAATAATGCCCTCGCCGGGATTCGAACGCGGAACCTCCTGCTTCGTAGGCAGAGTCACTGCCAAGTCGTACCAACTAGGCTACGGAGGCTGACAATATAGGGTAGGATAATTACAATTAAGAAATGTTTTTTCTAGATCCCATATTTCGGTATTATTGGTATTATTGTAAAAGCCATCATCTAAGAAGAGGGAAAATACATAAAAAAAAAAAAAAAATTCCATATAATTTTAATATATATGTATTAAGTATTCCTATAAATTTGAATTGTAGACAAAGGTATTTAAGACATTTTTTTTATCTTATAAGCTGATATTTATGTATGTGCCTTTTTTGACACTAATTATTGTATAAAACAAACATTAACCCACTAAAACGGCCAAAATCGGTTAAAATCATACTCAATCCCCAATAACACAATCTTATAAAAAGTCCGAATACAAAATCTAGGAGAGCGGTCTGGCGTGCGAGCGAGAATACGTTATGCGGCTAGGTAGGGTGAAGGAGGGAGCGAGAGATATAATTAAAACTTTTGTCGCCGAGGCTTTTCGAGGGAAAGGATGGGTGGAACAGAGACGGCTATAGATACGATCATTATTTATTAAATATTTTTAAGGGCTTACTTATTTTAAATTTTGAAATATAATTATATACATGTATAATGTGGGTTTGTCTACCTTCGTAGCCTAGTTGGTAGTGACCCTGCCTACGAAGCTGGAGGTTCCGGTATCGAATCCCGGCGAGGGCATTATTTGTGTATTTATTTATCACTAATATTTGTTCCTTGGTCGTGGCTATCTAATCGTATGTATATAAGTATCTATATCTATATACCTATCTATTATATATATCGTCGCTTGATACCCACATCACAAGCCTATTGAACTTACCGTGGTAAGTGTCTCAAGATATTTATTTATTGCAATAATTGTACATAAGATGTTACAGTTTACATTATATCGAAGCTCTCTTTCTCTCCAACGAAGGCGCCATCAGAGTAACCGAGATAGATGCTCGATATTTCCGACTTTAGACGCTACTACTAATTATGCTAAAAGTAGGTTTTTTTTAATAACCTGCTATTGTGTGCTATTGCTGGGCAAAGGCCTCTCCTCTTGTTTTCCATCTTTCCGGGTGCATACGGCAGATATGTCCGGCCCAGTCCCAAAAGTAGGTTTAACTCTTTCTAATATTTTTGCTAAAGTTGAATAAAAATGCAAGTCGACTTCACAGCTCGCCCTGTCCAGTTTTTACTGGAATATATTTCAATGAATTCCGTTTATACCCTCTGCTAACCGACTGCGCAGAGTAGCTAGTAAAAAAGCCTTACCTGGATAATTCTATTAATAAGTTTAATAACCTATTAAGTGCGTCATTGAAATGTTATTGGCTTTTAAACGTGATATACGCATAAATGAAGATCATGGGCCAGGGTGGTGTGTGGGTACTAAGCGGAGAATAGACTTACGTTATTCATAAACGTTTGTTAACTTAACAAGCCGCTAATAATTGTTTCTCCCATTCGGTCTTAAAAATGTGGTCATAAGAGCGAAAGGGACAATCAATTATTAGCGGCTTGTTAAGCTAACAAACGTTTATGAAGGGGGTTATTTAATAGTTAATACATACATACTGTCAAATCATCAGCCTATTTTAGTCCACTGCTGGACATAGGCCTCTCCTTATCCTTATCTATGCCTATAGATACATTAGGAGGTAAATGCCCATTGGCATTTAACGCTGCTGCCAAACATCAATGACATGTGTATTTCTTATTGCTGTCACCACGCTTCTACCATGGGTGTGTATTACGTAACAAAGCTGTTTTTTATGAATAAACGTTCTTATTATTACATAGGTACATATTATTAAAGGAACACCACACTTTTTTAAGAATTCAAATAATTTGTGGACATGCCATAGAGTCGTTTATTTTATAGCATTTACATACAGTGGTATCTGTATGATATGTGACAACTAAGAATAAAATAGGCTTGTGTTATAAGGAATGCATAAATATTAACATTCTTCTAGTTTAGTTGAGCATGTAATAATAAATCTACTTAGGGCTTGTGCATAAATCACGCGAGGTCCTATAGGGGGGGGAGGGGGTCCAAGAAAACATCACGAAAGATCACGGTAGGGGAGGGAGGGGTACAAGGAGACCTCACGTGTATTTTTTTACGATGAACAAACTAAGAAATATTGTCAATTTCGGCTAGCGAACGTGAAAAGTTGAATGAAAAAAATACACGTGAGACTGCTAGGGGGGGGGGGGGGGGTCTAGCCAATAAACTCACCAAACATCACCATGGGGGAGGGGGGGTCAAAAAGTAGCCAAAAAAACATCACATGATTTATGCATGAGCCCTTACAAAAAGTATTCTTGTATTAAGTTTGAATGTTTAACGATTTAGATTCGTATTTTCTCAATTATCAGAACTTATGTACCTATATAAATTTTATAGATTTGTAAATAAAAAACAAATTTATAATAAAATATATTGGGACTTAATAAAAATGATTTGTAATTTAATGTTTGTTCGACGAATTTTTGTTCGTTCTACAACGCTCACTCTGTATGAAATAAATTTGTTATATCATGTTAAATGGCGGGAGAAATGTGACGACCGGGCCGAATGGAGGAAAAGAGGGGAGGCCTTTGCCCAGCAGTGGGACACTAAACAAGGCTGATAATAAAAAAATGTTAAATGCAATTGTACAAAATTAAAGGACGTTACATTCATGAATACAAAAAACGTCATAATTTTTGTGTTTAGTTTTGTGTAATAACTTTTGACACTGAAAATGAGAATTTGTATGCGCAATCAACAATATGAACCTATATCCTATAGAAGTTATAAATTTGCCCCCTTTTACTACTGCTTAAGGTTTTCGACAGAAGAAAACAATAACTACAACTACAAACTAAATCTTAAAAAATAAATTAGCAAAAGTATTAATTAAAATATTAACTTAAATAAAATTAAACCTAAAAAAAACCCTTAAAGGCTACCCATCCAAACCGCTCCGATTGGTTCCCAACGCAAAGGTGCCCATCACGCTCGCAGCATCTCCGTTACCATATTAATTTGTATCATCTAACTTTCGTAACACAATCATGATTTTTATTTTGATTAAAGCCTTTAAGTATGTACTTTTCTGCAATCGATCGATAATAAAATAAAACAAAGAAATAAAGAGTAGTAACACAATTAGTCAAAACCGCCCCGTGTGGCGCGGGCCGTGCACATTCATTTGGAGCGAGCGGGTCACGGCGACCACACGGGGCGGTTTTATGCGAATTAAACAGTCTTTGTCTCATTTTTATGCATAGGCAACAAATCTATACTAATAATAAGTCATTGGAACGAATATTTGTGATCAACATAATGCCCTTTGGGATTTGAACTTGGAACCTCCAGCTTCGTAGCCAGGTCACTACCAACAGTACCAACTAGGCTACAGGCATTATTTGTGTATTTATTGATCGCAAATATTTGTTACTTGAGTTTGGCTGTCTATAATAATAATAATAAATAATAAACATCTTAGGACATCTTACACAAATCCACAATCCAAATCTATGTATTTAAGTAAGTATTTATTATATTTATCGTCGCTTGGTATTGGTAGTGCCCACAACACAAGCCTTAAATGACATAATCGATTTGTGTGAAAAGATACGCACTCCCTTGTAAATAAAAGAGAACGGCGATACTCGCCCGGCGGTGATAGCTGATAAGTTGATAACTGGGCGAGTATCGCCGTGTCTCTTTTATTTACACGGGAGTGCGTAACTTTTGTTCGTGTTTATAGCCGATAGTTCATAGCTTAGTAGCTCGCGGTGAGACCAGTGCCTAAGGACAGTGTGTGACGATTATACATAGTGATATTACATGTAATTAATGTTATTTATACAATATTAAATATGTAATTAAAACTATTAAAAAATAATAGCCGAACGCGGAACCGCTCCGTGTGGCGCGGCCCGCGTCGTATCCATTTGGCTGAAATTGCTGTTTAGGCCGCGTACACACTAAGACACTTCTATTTATATTTTATACCAGTTGTTAGTAGAGTTTAAAAAAAAGTAAACAAATATGGCCGACTCTGAATGGCATTTTACGTCTTTGACACATATCGTGAAACATTTCACAGATATATTTTTACGGTAATACTAATAAATATTTAGCGGCAACTAGCCAAAATTCATTCGGATTCTGTCGCCCCGATTTGTTTTGACGGCAACATCATTCCAGTTTCCAACCAAGTTACGGATCTTGGCCTTGTGTTGGATTCAGAACTTTCCTGGAATAGCCAAGTGTCTGAAATCAGTCGGAAGGTTTCAGGAACACTGCATAATCTCTACAGGTTTAAAAATTTTCTCCCTGTAGGTACCAAAAAGCTACTCGTGCAGGCTCTTGTATTGCCAGTTCTCGATTACGCTGATGTGTGTTGCACTTGCACTAATATCTCGCAGGAGCGCCTCGACAAGTTAGACCGTCTTCTAAACAATGGCATACGTTTCATATTTGGTCTCCGTAAATACGACCACGTCTCTTTCTATCGTCGCCAACTTAACTGGCTTTCTATTCGTCGCCGCAGGTCCCTTCGAACACTGTGTTTGTTATTCTCCATCTTATTCGAGCCTTCTGCTCCTGAATACCTAAAAAGTAGATTTTCTTTTGACACAACTCGTCCTGGATGTGAACTTCGTTCCACCCGATCACTCAAACTCTCCTTCTCCACTAATTTTCACCAAACAGGTTTTATGGATAACTCTTTCGCCGTTCAGGCAATTAGTCTCTGGAACTCGCTACCTCTCCCCATTCGACAAGCCCCGAGCAAGGCCATTTTCAAACGACTTCTCCGCAAGCATCTTTTGACTGAAGAATATATATAGTTTCCTCCGTTCTTTAGATATATAAATCGTATGTATTAGTTTATTGTATTAATATATAAGTAGTAATATGTAATTATACTGTAGGTTTAGCCTTGTTTTGTATACATTACTTATTAGGATCTTTTTTTTTTTAATAACAGTTGTTTCTATAAAGTAATCATTTCCTGCACCAACTTAAATGTCTCTGTTTGGCCCTATGGTTGACTGGTAGAGAATGCCATTTGGCATTAAGTCCGCCATTTGTACAGCATTGTTTGTTTTGTGCAATAAAGTTTAAACAAATAAATAAATAAATATCAATAATTTTAACTAAACGTTTGTCTTTATCATTATAGTTGGAAATTTCTAAGAATTAACGTTTGACAGTTATGGATTAAACTTTATTAATATGAGGGTAAGGCTACCCGTTTTTCCGATAGTCTTAACGTCATAATATATATACCTAAGGCTCATTTCTAAAGTGTCAAAAGTTAATTCCTAGAAATGTCCAACTATAAGTTGGTGATAATACCAAGATTGTGTACTGACTGAAGGCCGAGTGTAGGTAATAACTTATAAAAAACGTCTCGATCGTGTTTACATTTTCATCGTCAATTTCGTACAAATGACGATGAAAACATTTCATCACTCATTCAAATTCATTGTATGTCGGTATTTGGTCGGTTAGCGGAATAGTTACTAACTCGAGTCATTAATAGACTACCTATCTAACACTCTCGTTAGCAGTTCCGTACTTACTTCCCTTGATGCACAATTTACTATTTTCCACCATTTCCGTAAATGTATAATGTATATTAACCACTAACAGTATTTAAAATAAAACCCGATGCAATAATAATAATATTTACACACATAATCTTAGGTACACGTATTGTACACTCATCTAATAATAAAAATAGATCGCAATGTAATCCCAACCTTATGTAACGGTTATAAGGTCTAAAGTACCAATGAGAGCTAAGTTTGGATTATTTGAAAAACGAACACGTTTTCAATGTGTGCGTAGGGCTGTTCCACATTAGGCGCTTTTTGTTGTTATTAAATAATTTATTCTTGTTTTAGTTTTGTAATTAGTTCGTTTAGAACTTCAGGAGTAAAATGTGATTGCGTATTTATAAATAAATATCTTGGGCCATCTTATACAAATCGATCTAGTCCCACGGTAAGCTCGAAAGGCTTGTGATGTGGGTACCAAGCGACGATATACACATAGATAGATACATATACTTAAATACATAGACAGCTATGACCAAGGAGCAAATATTTGTGATGAATAAATACATAAATAATGCCCTCGCCGGGATTCGAACCCGGAACCTCCTGCTTCGTAGCCAGGGTCACCACCAACTAGGCTACGGAGGCTGACAAAAATTATATCTAGGTATTTATATGAAAACACATTAAGTACCTATAATAGACATAAAAATTTCGAGTATTTTATGTTAATTTAACAGACACGCGCAAAAATACGTACGTATACGTAACAATTTATGTTTGTCCTTATTCGTTACTATGACATTTGTGTTTGTTAGAAAGTGACAGAAATTAACGTTTTATGAATAGGTAGGTATATTAGGTATACCTACATTACCTACTTAATTGATGATGATGATAGTGTAAGATAAGAAAATTGTAGTATCAAGTTGATGTTTCATATTTAACCTATAAATTCACTGTCTGATATGAAAGCGGATGCTGTAGCCTATGACCAGTATGACCATGAACAACAGTAATTTAATTTACGATG
>JALPQI010026966.1:0-12153 GCA_025490895.1 Thaumatotibia leucotreta
AATATCCGTTGATGATTTTGAAATGGATTTTGAAGGAAACGGAAATAATATGATAGAGTTCACTATTACCAACATATCAAAATATTATTTGTACGTGGCTATCTATACGGCTAAACTAGCGCCTACCTTTAGTTTGAGTCTTGAAAAAGCAGATATTTTTGAGATAACAGAAACTCACATAAAATTTGAATTGGACAGGGGAAGTCAAGCAGCATTGACTGTAAAATTTCATCCGAAGACACGTGGAAAATATGTGACAACCGCATTACTGTATTTAGATAAACAAATGACGCTACCTTACTATAATCTTACGTTCACAGGAAGAAAGCAAACACCGGCCATGACGCCAAGCACTTATAGAATAATATTTCCACCTTGCCAAGTGGAAACTACTAATCGACGAACACTCACTGTCACATTAGAGGAAGAATCACAATTAGATGACTTTATTTGTGTTTCAAAAGCAGAGAGCATCGTAACAACAAATTTCATTGATTGCGAATTCATTAAAATTCACAATAAAACGCACACAGTAGCCACAGTGGAAGTTATTATTTTTTGTGAACGGGAATTATCCAGGAATTACATATTGAATTTTCATAATCAATGCGGTTCGGATTGCTATATTGAACTAAGTTTTTGCTTCACGTATTGTCCGTTAACATTACATTCTAACTTTTTGGTGTCACCAGAAGATCATCCATATCCATATTTTCCTTTGGATACACAAAAAGAGCTTTTTGAATACATGAACACCTGCTTAGATTTTCTTGAGAAGTGGATGTTTCAACAAGGATTTCGTAGAGACCTGTATCCTGTAATACCTGATACATTCCATGCTATATCATCATCACTTACTGGCGCTGGTACAAAGACAAAGGGAATTAATGTTTCATTCCTAAATTTTGTCCGAAGAGCTGCTGGCCCTTTAATGAAACATATACACAAAGTGTCGTATGTATCTCTTGCTTATATCATCAATTCGCTAAATTAAGAGTTACTTCATTTCATTTTCCTTTATATTTCAACTTATATTTCAGAGCATCTGCTGTTGATGAAGCTTACAGAAATAGTAAAGAGATACATGACACATACAAAGAAGTAATTAATTTGATAAAATCACGGGGTGTTGAATTATGGGGATTACAGGCTAGATTTTTATTAAGCTACGAGCAATTCATTGAATATAATGATTATGTTACTCCTACGTGCAACGCCGACATATTATTGACACAAGAACTTTTGGCTGACATTAGTCTTTTCAATAGATTAAATAAACAAAGTTGGGTCGACTTTATTTTGCAGAGTTACAAAGTGTTTATTATGGACAGTTGTTTTTTTGAATGTGTATGCGTAAGTTTCCAACCTCGAAATATAGTTGACATTATGGTGGGTTGGTACAACGAGCAAATCCTGAATCAACATACATATTTGCGTGGTGAAGATAAACCGATTAAAGTAATTACTAATTTAACCTCTGATCTATCAGATGGCATTGCTATTATTTCGGCAATCATAAATTATTGTCCTTTTATGAAGAATTATTTTGCCATATTCTGTGAAATTAACGAAGAAGAACGAGAAAGTGACATCATAAATAACGCCTGCTTGATAATCGAGACACTTAATCAACTCAAATTAAATTTTCCAATTACAAGTAAAGACTTCTTAAATCCAAATTTTATACAAATGCTCTTTTTTTCTATTCATTTATTCGTTGCATTGCCTATTTTTAAACCAAAAGGTTACATTCAATTCAATCCACCGCTATTGAAGACTTCAACTAGACTGGTGGCAATAAGTCCGACCACTCAAGAAACTCTGATTTTTAATTATAGTATATTAAACAATATCAAAAATAATTTTTCTGTTGATAAATCGCCTGTTGGAGATAATAATTACAAGAAACTCTATGTGTCAATAAAATACTTTGCAAATGTTGTCGGAGAAGGTAATGCTATCCTTCTTGTTCATGGTTATAACAAGACAAGAATATTCGATACCTACATTACATTTAAACTCAATGGAGTAGTAGGTGGATTAAGCCCTTTTCGAAAATGTAAAGTTACAGGGCCACTGTACAGACCTAACAAAGTGGACGTTCTAGTTACCGCGCCATTTCAATCTGCTGGCACATATAAATTATATATCACTGATACAGAACCTACAGTTCCGGTCAAGTTCGAAGATAATAAACTGCCAAGATTTTATGTGCAAAGACTGTATCTTATTGAAAAAGAAATATATTTGCATGGGCTGCCAAAAGAAAGTATCCAAGATATTCCTGAACATAAATTGTACTTGCAAATAATTTGTTTGAGCACTCAAATTGGTAATAGTTGGATCTGGTTTAGAGGTGAACCTGGTGATTTCTTTATAAAAGTGACTTCGCAGCCACGCTGGGACTCTCCACTAGATACAATACAATCCATTTATTCCTGGCCCGTGGACTGCGGCTCTAGTCGCTGTGGTGAATCGTGCGAATGTTTCAGAATCGCCACTCTCATGATTCCTCATCGTAATGAGCTAATGATCAAAGCTTTACGATATGCTTTAGTAGAACATGCGTCGACTATAATGATAGACATATTCGATAGTCTAATTGGTACGTAACTTAAATCACTTTATGTATATTATTAAATCATGATCTCTGGACAAAGTTAGTTTATCATGATGTTTCTCTTTTCAGAAACTTCAACAGGGAAAATGATTTTGGAAATGTTATTAGCCGATGATGGAACCAACATGTCGGATGTACGTCATATTCTTCAGATCGAGGTTGATTATAACATATCGTCACGCACACTGAATCCACGGAAAGGCCGCGTTACTTTGGATCAACATACATCAGCGATGTTTGCATTGCCAGTCGCCGTACCAGAGGATTCTGAAAAGACTGAAAGGTATAACATTACCCTAACATCCGATTGTGGAATGGATATACGTACTTACAGAGTAATTTTTATTAACAGTCACAGTGTTGACGAGATGTAAGATATGTTTAATTTGATGCATGTTAACTTGTTTGTTGTACTTACATGATGTAACCAATTTTCGATAATGTATTTATTATATAATTTGCTTAAATAAATTGTTTTATTTCTGAAAAGCAGGCAATTGTTTTTACCTTAATACTTCTAAAATGTCCTAACCAACATGCATAAAAGACGGGTTTACAGAGTGGAACACGAGATTTTATGAGGAAATGTTGTTTTCTCATTTCAGTTGTGTAGGTACGTTGTCGTCACACGTACTCGTACATATTTAAAATAAAAATTAAACATGTTTTTTTGTTATCAGAGGGCTTGTGATGGTTCGTCGTTTATCGTGATATATATACTGTCACTTTGAAGTTACTAGTTAGAACATGACAACAACGATGACGAACGATATAAATGTATGTAACCATCACAAGCCTACTGTAGCCGTACTTTGCAAGTATCGGTAATACTAATGTTTAATCGGTAAGGATTTACCTACTCGATCTCGATATTTATCGACCATGAGATTTGGCGGCGTTATTAACGCGCGTTTACTTTCTATCGATCCCGTTCGTAGGTACTTGCGAATTGACGCGAGCGAGCAGGTGGCTTATGATGGTCCCGTTTTGTCTATTTATCGTGCTACGCGTCACTATCGCACTTGCATACTTGTTAGAACGTGACGGCAACGCCGACAAACGACGCGGTACCATCATAAGCCTACTGGATAGAAAGTAAAGTAGCGGCATCTCATAGTAGTGCTACAGGCCATCGCGCTAACTCATCCTTTACTTTCCAACTCATGGTACGGCTACTGGTTCGAAACTGCCGGTCATTTTAAGTTGGAAGAAGGTAGTCAAGATCTGCGTGAATTTAGTTATTAAGATTATTTGTAAAGGCCTATACGAAAATGTTTATATATATCGTCAGTTGTAATATGAATTAATGTAACCACCAAATGACGACTTTTCAGGAGGGCCCAAAAACGATTTTGACATTTATAAAGTATGTTGTATGTATCTTTTTAGTTAATTATCCTATTGAAATGGTGTTTATCTTGTTTGTTTTATTTTTGAGAGGTTTATTTTACTAACTGCGGCCACAGTTATAGTTCAGAAAATGGCTGGTGCTTACGTTAAATATTTTTGAAAAAAATTGGAGATACGTTAATAATTTAATGAAAATCATCAAAAGTGGATTTCGTAATTTAGTGTAACTCACAAATTGAAACCGAATTGCTTATGAGCATACCTGGGATAACTGGGGGCAAGTTATAGGGATTTGATATCGATTAAAAAAATGTCGATATAATTAGAATAAAAGATGTGCTTATTGAACATTCTCGATTACAGTACAGAGGTTCGATGTCATATCTTATATTGGGTCTCTTTTATGCAGATGTCATTTTAATCAAAATGACAATTTAAATATTGATATCTTAATATTAATTGTATATTTTGAATACTATTTTAAAATAAACGCGTAACTACCCGTTTAAATTTATTTTTTGTTTTTATTGAAGAGTAAGTACCTAATATTTATTTATGCCGAATAACATTTTGATGTTGTCATTCACAGTAACATCGATATATTTTTTGTCGATAAAATGTTTTGCTACATCACTTTCGTATAAATGCCCCGAGTTATCCCAGGTATGCTTATGAGCCATACATTACAGATGGCGCTTACAGCATTGACATTTATAAAAATATGGTGAGTACATTAGGAAAGACATATTTTGTACTTACAAATCCGTACTTATGTTAAAATATTGTCTATGATTTTTTGAAACCTTCACATACGTTAATAAAAAACATAGAAACCTAATAAAATGGCAAAATTTTTGTTAACGTATTCGAAATTTTTTTCTGGATATCAATATTTTATATACACCGTTCGATAGAGCAGAAAATTTGCAGTCGAACGTTATATTTAACTCAATTTGGTCATTTTGGTGGTTACATTAATTCATATTACAATCGACGATATACCATTCGACAATAGAATACAAAAAAAAAACAAATATGGCTGACTTTCACATAGGTATCAATAATTTTACACGTTATTGAAACACGTTGGCAGATATATGTTTACGTTAATACTAACTAATAAATAAATATGTATCAATAATTTTAACCAACAATTTATTTGAACTCAAGAATCTCAAGACTGTGTTCTGCGTGATTATGGAATAATGCAAGTTTTTAGGATTGTTTGAATTTTTTTGTTTTCTCTTGACGAATGATATAGGTAATTAATTATACATAGGTATTAATATCTCGCCTTCAGGCATAAGCTATTTGAAACAGTTACGAAGTTACGAACGTGTATTTTAATGTAAAAATAGCATGTCATGAATATATCGTTATGAACTTATGATGCTTATTACAAATACAACTACAAATTTGTAAAATGGTCGAATGGTCAGTTGACTGTTTTAGCGAAGGGGATGTTACTTGAGGAAGGAGGGAGGATTGTAAAATTTAGTAATCGCATTTAAATCATTAATCATTAACTACCAACTATCATTCAAAAGACTATTTTTCACAATTTTATTTATATGTAGGTATAACCTCACTTGCACAATGTCCGTGAGATTGCATTGCAATAAATAAAGAGGGTCGCGTTTTATAAAGTAACAATTTACAATTTAGCTGTTTGCCTCTCTTTTTTAGCCAATAAGTGCGTGGGTTAGAGAAGCAAACAGCGAAATTGTAAAATGTAACTTTATAAAACGCGACCCAGAAGTCGTAAAGCATCTTTTTGACATCCCGTGTTTGGTACAATAACGTTTTTATGAATGTAATGTGACGTCATATCATAAAAAAGGAAATTTTCCAAAAAAACATTCACTATTATATTTCTGTATTCAAAATATTCGCTTATTGTTTAAGCACCTACCCTCGCTAGAATTCTATAGTTATATTTTATGTTTTGGTATCTATATCGAGAGCCAATGCATGGCGTGAAGAACCTGATAACTCGAGATATTTTGGTAAAGGAAAAATAACTTGATTTATTGCAAATTCAAGTTCAAATTTCTTCTACCTTTCATCTCGAGTTATCAAGTTCTTCACGCCATGCACCTAATCTTCCGTTTCCGTGAAGCGACAAGGAGTTGTCCGCTTCAAAACAGTTGTAATTACGTTGACTCCTAAACTACGGCCAGTTTATTGACCATAAACTTGACACAGGAAGGAAGCAACAGTTTTCCATGAAGAGCTGCCGCAGAGCGCGTCGGAAGGCGCGACGCCGGTGCCGGCACCGAGGCGCCCTTGACCGCGGGCGGCGTTGACACGCTTCGACAGTCGTAAGACACCGGCGCATACGGCGATTTTTTCACAAATGTATTTTAACTGCATTGCCTTTTGTCACTAGGTCAATGAACTTGAATTAATGCAACTGCGTTTTGGATCACGTCTTCGATATCGATAAAAATTGATAGGCTAGTAGAGTCAATGATGCTGATGCTGAAATTTCCCACTATGTCCCAAAATGTTTGTTCGAAACGTTCTTTTTTGTAACCAATAAATGTATAAGAATCTGGTAACAAAAAAGGAAAAGTCCATAGAAACTTCCTGGGACATTTAGGCAACTGGGGTGGATCTTGCTCAGCATCATTGACTCTACCAGCCTAACCAATTTAGGTATATCGATATCGAAGACGTGATACAATATGTGCAAACTTTTTGAGAATTGCACAATTATGCTTATTGATAAAGTGATTGAAGTGTCACTGACCATTATTTGATAAAAGATTGATGATGGGCAGCAGCGTCATCATAGTGGACACATTACTGCAATCGCCAATCCGCTTGCCCAGCGTGGCGATTATTGGCATTTACCTCCTAATGCGTCTATACGCATAGTTAATAGGAGAGGCCTACGTTCAGCAGTGGACTATCATAGGCTTATGATGTTGATGACAATTATGCTTCATCGATACCTACCTACTTAATTATGGTATTGACTGAAACATAAACTTAATAAAACAAATGGAAGATTGAGACTTGAGTATATACCTATACTCAAAGTGCTACATTTACGGTACCTTCACCCAACCCTGCCTATTTTGTGCCTTTTGTCCGGGTGTGCCTGAAACGTTTTTGGCCTATGTTGATACATAGCCTAACTCGCATAAAGTCAAAAACTCTAATTACCTAATAATTATTATGTCCTCATCTATGTTGGACCGATTCGCATTAGGTACGAAACAGTTATTGGCTATATCGCTTTTGGTCTAAAACGCGTTTAGTCAACCTATACATTAGAATCAAACCTAAAAAGCTTTCGGACTAAAACTGTTTTTAAGCTATATCGCTTTTGGTCTAAAACGCGTTTGGTCAACCTATACATTAGAATCAAACCTAAAAAGCTTTCGAACTAAATATGACTTCAAATTCAAGTGGCCAGCATATTATTTAACAAGATGATAAGTTTGTTACGATAACGCATACGAACTTCTTCATAATTTTGATGTTTAGGCTGAGTCCATTTCGTGGTATAATATTAAGTGCTGAATCTGTCTGTTTTGTCTTGTCCTGTTACGCTTGTTATATTTGCCACGAATAAATTATTTGTATTGTATTGTATTGTATTGTATAGGCAAAAGGCGAAAATGCCAGTTTAAGATACAGTCAAAAAGCGAATTAGTCAACTAATGTCGTAGTTGTAAATGTCTTTAAAAATTGAAGTTTAGGCAAAACGCGAAAACACCAGATTGAGAGTAAGGCAATTTATCGCAATAGGCAAAAAGCGAATTAGCCAACCAACGTCATAGTCTTAATGCGACTTAAAATTGAAGTTTAGGCAAAACGCGATTTAGTCGTAAAACGTTTAAGGCATTAGTCAAAACAGGCAGTCTACCCGTTAGACAAAAAGCGAAATAGTCCGCAAACTATATAGTCGTAATGCCCCTGGAGATTGAAGTTTAGGCAAAACGCGACTTAGTCATAAAACTTCTTAGGCACACCCGGACGAAAGGATTTTGTGATGGCAGGCATTTAGTAGCAAGCAGTGCAAGACATCGAATGGTTAGTCGCGCGCACCTGTTAACTCGCGAATCTCATTGTAGAAAGCTTACAGCGCGTGCGCATATAAATCCAGCTCCCGAGCCATCGAGACACCATTGTCATGCAGATCGCCAACTTGGCAAGTCTTAATTAACCTGGTTGATTAAATCTTGCTCTTCCGATTGGCATTAAGGACTTGCCTTATCCGTATTAGGCTTTTAAAATAAGTCTTGAAACTATATGTTTAAAAATTAATGGTTGAATTATAGATTTCCATAATTTATAATTTAATTTTCTGTGGCGATAGTGCTTGTGATAAAAAATGAATTCCACGGAGTTTCGGGAGTTCGGTAAAGCGGCGATCGATCTTATGGCGGATTACTATGACTCCATCCGAACAAGGTAACAATGAGATGTTCTATTTTATTTAATGTAGATATATGTATATCCTACCTAAGTACAGTCACTGGCAATAGCGGTATGATATGATGGCCGCAAAACTATGTGACACATATCGTTGTTTAGCATGAACAACGCTGTAATCCAAAATAATACGCGCCTGCAATTGGAATTCTAGTGCTTCATTGTCAGAATTCAAATTACGACAAGGTGCCATCAGATGCAGCGTTGTTCATGATAAATAAGCGTCGATATATATTTTTACTGGTATAAGAGCGTGTCACATATTTTCGCGACCTTCATAAGATTTATAGCGCATGATAGATACCATTAATTCAATCGAATAAATTATATCCAGTTAGAATAGAGTTACATTTGTTTTGTCTTCTAAAATTTTCGGACAACTTCAAATCAATTTTATTTTCTGGTGAGTACATAAAAACGTCGACGGCATTTTTTTTATTTCGCTTATACGGCTGGGTGAGGACGTGAAGAGACGGTAAATGGATATAACGGGACCATCATAATCATAATATTCATAATCATAAGCCACCTGGATATTGATTGTCTGACATAATTATGTCCTACAGCGGTCAAAAGGTTAATACAGGTTAAAGTCTTAACGGGGGTACAGAATAAGTAGGTATATTTAGTAGTACAGTTAAGATTGAATGCTTACTTAAAATTACAATTAAATATTTATCCATATAGAATAATCCGAATTCGATTATAGGTACAGGGGTGTAGTCGTTACCTAAGTGTTTACAGACCATAATTCCGTAAATATGAGGGATATTGTCGTTGCGCCTATAAAATCCGCTATGTGATTGATTTATGACTTTGAAATAGTAACCTAGCAACTGTACACAAAGGGTATTAATTGAATTAATTAAAATCCACCACATGTCAGAATTTGCAGGCGCAACGTACAACGATATCAGGAAACTTTTAATTGATATCGAAAATACGTTACCCAACGTGTAAAATTACATTAATAACTTTTTTTAAATAGATGAAGTAATATTAAAAATACTAAGTTACAACGCTCCCATACATTTAGTATGACAGACTTACAGCCTACTAAATGTATGGAAGGGTTTGGAGTTAATATTTGGAATATTTCTGATTTTATTCCAATAAGTTATTAGTGTAATTTTACTCGTTGGGTAACGTATTTTCGATATCAGTTTAAACTTTTCTGATATCTCTCATATTTACGGAATTATGGCCTGTAAACACTTATCGATTACAGCCTGTATATATTATTGTAAAACATTCGAGTTAATCGCTCGTTGACATGTAAACAAAAGCGACTGTCATAACTGTCATAACAATATTTACAGCTCTGTTCAGTCTCGAAACATTTAGTGTGCGGTCATAATTAAGACAAATTCCAATACTTAGATGCTGTAAAACACATGTCAAAAAGACTCACTAAAAAAATACTTAAATTAATTCTTGCACTAATGAAACCCAGGCCTGGTTTAATTTATTGTCAACATGTATTAGATTCACAAACTGTACTTATTAGCTTAGCTTTTTGATTTCATCGATTTTCAAAACCTAACATCAAACAATTACTTAACACCCTGCCCAAATGCTCATTATTTATTTTCATTAAGATTCCATAGTAAATTATGAATCTTTTTACATAATTACCTATTGACAATGTACTTGGATCATTGTCAGATTTATTTAGGTTATCGTCTTTTCGGTGGACATACATAAAGTTAAGGAGTTCATGTACTAATTTTGCGATAAAACAATTACTGGTACAACTAGGTTCCCCGTTCTACAACCCTATGTAATGAAATCGTAGCATAGACTTATAAAAGCTACAACCGAGTGGACAGCTTTTGTTTTCCGACTGACAATGACCCACTTATAATCAGCGTTTCGCCATGTCCGTATCCGTACTACGAGTATAATACGTAGCTAAGTCCAGCGATGCGCCTATAATATAATTATGCAGTAGCCGTACCATGAGTTGGCAAGTACGAATAGGTAAAGGTTACGTTAGCGTTTACTCGATACGTAAAGCAGTCTATCACGCTTGCACTGATGTATTGGTGCGACAACTACAGGAATATCGATTCCACCGACAAAACGGTGAAATGTGAAACAGAAAAGATATTCAAGTAGATATTAGGTGCTCTAGTACATTACACAGATTATTGCCTGTTCACCATACAGTTAGAATAAAATGTAGTTTAACAGATATTTGGATAATTATGACAACATAAAGAAGAAGATATATATTTTTAAGAATAATCGTTACGATAATATTTTTTGGAAAGTTAACTTTTTAAACATTTTCTACTCAAAATCACGATAAGATTCAGATGATTAACACAAAAAACCTGCTTGGTCTGTTTCCAATTTTCTCTTTTTTTAGTGGGCACAGTGTCTTAATGTGATGAGGATTCAATTTAACCCTTGGAACGCCCAGAACCACTAAAGTGGCCGTGTATTGACATGCATACCATTCCATGCCACACTTAAAGTGGCCATCAAGTACCTATGCTATCAAAGGAACCCTAAAAATCGAGAATTCTTGATAATAAAGTGGTCATTCATTCTGATGACGGTCAAGTCTTATAGGATCAAGTCCGGTTCTCCTAGTTGCAGATAGGCGTTTTTTAGAGGATTCATCTATTCGCCAATATTATTATACCTAATAAATTAAATCAAGCATAGGATTTATTAGTGTAATCATGGATTAGGAGTTTATTTCAAGTTAGGTACCTACACTTAATTCTGATATTTTTAAACAACACAGATATTTTTAAAGATTTTTGGAGCAGCAATGTAGCTACGAACATTTTGTTACCTAATATTGATATGGGAATCAACTTTTGACTTTACATTGCGCGTCGAATTATTTCGTATGGATAATTTTGTTGCTCTAATTTTAAGTAAAACACTGTCGGTGCAGACTTACTTGCAATCATATACGACATGCGATAAGTACGTAGGTAGTAGGTAAGGTCCAAAAAATTCCGGCCTGATACATAAAGAATAGTCTCACGTAGCCGAAACTGGTTGAGATGAATAATAGACTCATTCACTATTCAGGATCCTTGAAAAATCTACCTAGTGATGCCTTCAAAATATATGAAATTTACCAGATTGACAACTTTACAGTAAATTAATTATATTACTTTATAAGTATGTCTTCACATTTTATGCACAAAATGGATAGCTGAACGACACGTTGTATAAAAAAGGGATGTATACTAGAAATACATTGTATTCAACCAAAAAAAATCTTGCCATGTTGTTTTTACCCAAAAATACACAGTTATTACAAGGCTTATTTTAAAACACTTTTGCAAAACAAATAATATAATATAGATAATAAATAGGTATGTTTGTTAATATTTTTAATAATTAAAATTTAGGCCGGAAACTATTGGACGGAACTTCGTAATAAATGTATGAGAATGACAGATTCGTACACGAAAAGACACGTGGCTGTTTCCATACATTATTACGGTTCGGTCACGTGATTTATCGATTATCGTATATGATTGCAGAATGGCAACTTGGCTAGGCCTGTAGCTGCATTCCGACTCAGCAAAATTCGCTTCATAGGTACTCAGATTAGTTCTGAGATTTTACAGCCGAGGCAACATAAGGGGTTTACCGCAAAATAAATTAATGTAAAAAATCTGCGCAAAGGTTTTTTTAACAGAACTGTTGCCTCTTTGAATAAATTTCAACACCCGGTCGGTGCTAATCATCAGAGACACGAAAGATTC
>JALPQI010026967.1:0-11765 GCA_025490895.1 Thaumatotibia leucotreta
AACCTAATCTGAACCTACTTTGATAGTCGTTCGTTTCTGTATGGGATCGCAGTTCTTACCTTTCCTAAACCGAAGTAGAATCTTACCTTATTATTACATTCTGTCTGAAGTCTGTTTCATTGAACAGCATATTAGTATGACATAATTAAATACTTAATTGCAAATAAATTACACGAATTAAAATTAGCAACGCAGGCATCGTCATTTCCTGGGTGAATATCTAAGCGTTTCAACCGCCTAATTTTGGTAGCATAATTTTTTCGAAGTTTCTATTCGTTACAATGTGCTACTTTGTCATTTTAAGGAGGCACGATACCTCATACAAATGGCGAAGTATAACATTGAGACGTTTAGAAACTTCGGCAAAAATGATGCCACCAAAATTAGACGGTTGAAAATCTCAGATATTCCCCTCTTACAAAACAATAATGTAATCCGCTACAAGCTTCGTCCTTTTCTCTTATGGTGGAATAGTCAAGCCAAAACATTTAACCGGTGATGAGTCAGTCATTCAGGACTCCCACCACAGTGACTCGATAAACCATAGAAACGATATCCATGATGTTTTTTTACTGTTTAACCATTTCACCCCTTTCAGAGGTTGAATTCTCAAAAACCTAAAACACATCTTTAGTTTTTTATGTTTAGGAATACTTCTGTAAAGTTTCGGATAAAAGAGTTTAAATAATCAAGTTTTCCCATACAAACTCTGGACCCCCATTATTGCACCCCTTAGGGTGTGGATTTTGACTTAAATTTTTTTAAACCACCTCTACACCCTTAAAGGAACCTACGTGCTAAATTTGGAATCTCTAGAACCAGAAGTAAACATAAATAATTAACCTTTGTTTGTTTGTTTTTCGAAAATTTTAAATAAAGGATAATTATTTATGTTCTCATTTAATTTACAGAATACTCCTTTTTAGTTTCGGATAAAATAGACCAACTAATCTTGTTTCACCATACAAACTTCGGAGCCCCATTTCAACCCTTTAGGAGGTGAATTTTGAAAAAAATCCTGCAATTACTTTTCTTATATTTTTATTCACAATTAGTTTACGCAATATGAAATTTCTTAATCTAAAACAAACTTTTTTTCATACAAACTTTCAACCTCATTTTTACCCCCTTTGGAGTATTTTTTTTAAATACAGGTACTCGAGGTAAAATACTCGTACTATATAACATGGTAGAGGTATATAGATAAGTACTTACTTCTTCATTGGCATCAACACTTCTATGACGTTTTGAATTAAATAGCCCAACTAATCTGGTTCCTCCTTACAAACTTTAACCTTCCATTTAACCCCCATAGGAAATGAATTTTCAAAAAAACCTGAAACACTTGTTTACTTAATTATTGTTAAAAACATTAATGTGAAGTTTCGAATAAAATTGCCCAACTAATCTTATTTCCCCATACAAACTTTAACCCTTTTTTTAACCCCCATAGGGAATGAATTTTCAAAAAACCTGAAACACGTGTTTACTTATTTATTGTTAAAAACATTCATGTGAAGTTTCGAATAAAATAGCCCAACTAATCATATTTCCCCATACAAACTTTAACCCTCCATTTAACCCCTATAGGGAATGAATTTTCAAAAAACCTAAAACACGTATTTACTTATTTATTATTAAAAACATTCCTGTAAAGTTTCGAATAAAATAGCCCAACTAATCTTATATCCCCATACAAATTTTAACCCTCCATTTAACCCCCATAGGGAATGAATTTTCAAAAAACCTGAAATACGTGTTTACTTATTTATTGTTAAGAACATTCATGTACAGTTTCGAATAAAATAGCCCAACTAATCTTATTTCCCCATACAAACTTTAACCCTCCATTTAACCCCCATAGGGAATGAATTTTCAAAAACCTGAAATATGTGTTTACTTATTTATGATTAAAAACATTCCTGTGAAGTTTCGAATAAAATAGCCCAACTAATCTTGTTTCCCCATACAAACTTTAACCCCCCCATTTAACCCCTTTAAGGGAGGAATTTTTAAAAATCCGTTCTTAGTGTGCCTCTAGACATTATAAAGAATCTAAATGCCAAGTTTGAACTCTCTAGGACCAGCGGTTTGGGCTGTGCGTTGATTTAAGTCAGTCAGTCAGTCAGTCAGTCAGGACTTTGCCGTTTATATATATAGATGTATATTCTTTATTGTATACAAAACTTTAAAAAAAAAAAAATTATACACAGAACAATTAATAACAGGTACAAAGGCGAACTTATCCCTGTAAGGGATCTCTTCCAGTTAACCTTTGAGCAAAAGAGTGAACTATAAAATGAAACAAGAGATGGACAAACAATCATGTGTACAGTGGTTAACGTGATTTGAATTACATCAATATAATTAAAGTATACTATGCTAAACTCGTACATATAATACACATATAGTCATAATTTAAAATACATACATACATTTCTTGATTAAAAATAAAGCACACCTATGGGAATAAAAAACTTTTGACTAAAATATGGACTTAGATAATAATATGTCAGCCTTCATAGCCTAGTGGGTAGTGATCCTGCCTACGAAGCTGGAGGTTCCGGGTTTGAATCCCGGCGAGGGAGTTATTTGTGTATTTATTTATCACAAATATTTGTTCCTTGGTCATGGCTGTCTATATTCATATATCTCTTATATACATCGTCGCCTGGTACCCACATCACAAGCCTTAATTGAGCTTACTGTGGGGCTAGGTTGATTTGTGTAAGATAATATTGTAATTCTAATTGTCTAATTGTACCTTTAATGTCTAATTGTACCTTTGAATGATGGTGGCAAGGTAACCATACCTTATGCCGCTGATGCTTTGTCTGCATGGTCGACTCTTAATCCGGGTGCGTCCAGGCCAGATAAATTTGATCTCCAGCGGTCTTGGGATGACATTGGTGCGAAAAGAGTTCTGAATGGTCTTCTGGAAAGCGCGCTGGGTGCTGATAGGGCGAGACTCAACGCGGTGTCGAGGCCAGAGTCCGGGGCATGGCTACACGCTCTCCCTTCTCCACATATGGGAACTCTTCTGGACAATGATTCGTTGCGGGTGGCCGTGGCTCTCCGCATAGGCTGCGACGTTTGTGAACCTCATATATGCGTCTGCGGCACTATGGTGGAGAGCAATGGGCATCATGCATTGAGTTGTTGTCGGTGTGCGGGGAGATTCCCTCGTCATCACGCCTTGAACGACTTAGTCCGTAGGGCACTTACTTCTGCGGGTATCCCATGTGTCTTGGAGCCTCCGGGACTTAACCGGTCGGATGGAAAAAGGCCGGATGGTTTGACCTTAGTGCCCTGGGAAAGAGGTAAGTGTCTTGTGTGGGACGCCACGTGTGTCAGCACTTTTGCTTTGTCGCACCTAAGTCGAACAATGCAGACACCCGGAGCGGCTGCTGAGTTGGCGGCCGTACGTAAGCGGGAGAAGTATGCGGTACTCTCAAATTACTTGTTCGTGCCGCTGGCTGTGGAGACCATGGGTTGCTGGTGTTCGGAGGCCGGGAGCTTTTTTGCCGCGCTAGGACGTCGGTTACGAGAGAGGGGTCACGACCCCCGTTCCGGGTCGTTCTTGGTGCAAAGGTTGGCTATCGCCATTCAGCGCGGCAATGCTGCCAGCGTTATGGGAACTTTTGCACCGGGAATGACTCGGGGCGGGTTGTTCGATTAGTGTTTATCGTAGGTTTTTTTATTTTTTTATTGTATTGTGGTTATTTTATAAGTTAGTGTATATGTTAGGGTTTAGTTAATAATTTAATCTAATGTTAATAATTGTAATTGAATTTGATTAATGAAATGTAATTTATTATCTTGAATAAAATAAATATATTGTAATTTAAGAATAATATTTTAGCCTATATAATGTCCCACTGCTAAGCACAGGCCTCCTCTCATATATAAGAGGGATTGGGCTATAGTCCCCACGCTGGCCCTAAACGGGTTGGGAACTTCACATACACCTTTGAATTTCTTCGCGGATGTATGCAGGTTTCCTCACGATGTTTTCCTTCATCGAAAGCTAATGGTAAAATATCATCTGATATTCCGTACATAAGTTTCGGAAAAACTCATTGGTACGAGCCAGGATTAAAATTTTTGCACCCACGACCTCCGGATTGAAAGTTAAACGTTTTAACCACTGAGCTACCACCGCTTGGTTGTGTAAGATGTCCCAAGATATTTATTTACATTTATTTGTTATATCTTAGCACCTATAGGCAAAAATGACAGTTTTAGAGTCAATATTTGTATTTGAAAATGAGAAAGTTGTTAACTAAATTAGACAACTAATAATGAATAAGGTCAGTGCGGCTACGTTCGGCATATTTTATTTTGAAGGAAAGTCCGTCATATGCGTCTTAAATTGTACAATTAGGGTCGGAAATCAGTTGTTAGACGGACTTTTCACATAGACGGTCTTACCCGAAATTACCTTACGTGGTATAATATAACCGTGTGTTTAATTTAAAATCAACAAAAGATGAACAAGTGGCTTTGTCCAAGAGTCAAACGCTTAACCCTAACCTACTGCGTGCTAACAGTTATTAATCTGTGTACACTCAGAGTAAAAACTAGATAATTCTTTTAATAGCCGCCATTGGAGTAATCACCTGATACAATGGACCCGGTTGACGTGTCTACAATACATCTTGTGAGTTTGACAGCTAAATTATAGGGAGTACGGTTGGCAGCCTTGTTAGACTGATTTCAATCTCCATCTATATCATATTTGTCCTCCGTAGCCTAGCTGGTAGTGACACTGCATATGAAGCTGGAAGTTCCGGGTTCGAGTCCCGGCGAGGGCATTATCTGTGTATTTATTTATCACAAATATTTGTTCCTTGGTCATGGCTGTCGATGTATTTAAGTACCTAATCCTCCCGAGTCCTAGTGACGTCACATACTTCAACTGAATTTTAACTTCAACAGTATATCTATAAAGTCTAAATGTTATGTAATATATATATGATATAGGGCCTCACGAGGATATGTATATATTTATTATATATTATATCGTCGCTTGTTACATCTTACATCACGAGCCTTAATTTAACTTACCGTGGGACCAGGTCGATTTGTGTGAGAAGTCCCAAGATATTTATTTATGTATGATATGTAGTTTCCAGTACAGATGGTGCTTTTTTACTCGCTAGTGCGAGAAGTGGTTAATTTTTTGACAGGTTGAAACTTCGGAGGGCAACCCGTACTGAAAAACGTCGTACAATACACGTGCGAAAAGGAATTCGTAATTCGTGTCGATTTACCATGTCGTGGCAATTACGGACATTTACCTCCTAATACGTCTATACGCATAGTTAATAGTAGAGGCCTATGTCCAGCAGTGGAATGATTTAAAGGCTGATGACGTGACGTGGTAAATTATTTTTCTAGTACAGATGGTGCCTTTTTTAGGCTCTAGTGCGAGAAGTGGGTCATTTTACGTCAGATCCAAAACTTCGGAGGGCCATCTGTACTAAAAAAACGTTGTACGAGACACGTGCAAAAACGAAATTCGTAGCTCGTATCGATTTAAAATACTCCCTATCGGTCGTGTTTTAAAACATCGCACCTTGTTTCGAATTTCATGTTTATCGCATTTGTGTCGTAATGTACTAGTTTATTATTTAATTGTATTTTCGTTTCTGGAATTAAATAAATAAATAAATAATTATTGATTATTTACCATTTTAAATAGATACCTACGATGAACGAAACTTTCAAATTAAATTATATTGGTCAGAGAATGACTGATGCTTACTTTTCTTTTCAAAATATTTATTTTCAAAACTACAATTTTTGTACCTACATAGATTAAATCTAACTAGAACTAGATACTTATGTAAATAATTACACTTCTTCAACCATTTATAATCCGAGGGCGTGAATTAAAATTTAATTCTTTTGGTCTAAAAGGCAACAAAAAAAAACTAAATTAGACTGCCAATCACATGCTCAATCTACATTTTCGTTCAAAACAGCTTAACATGCAATTATTTTTAAAAACCTTTATTTATGGCAACAGTTACTCATAAATTATAGGGATTTGAATGCATTAACTGATTTTGATCTAACTGCCAGGATTACTACAAACCGAATGTTTTCGACCGAAACCTCTTAATATCTTATTTCTAGACGATTATCAAAGATAATCTATACTCGTAAATCTTAGACTTTTAAAATTAGCGTTTTTTCATTTCGTGCTAATTTGTGAACATTTTTGAATGATTTATTCAGAAGTTTTTCTGATAAAAAAAAGTTTAAGTTTGCTGACGGTACTTTTAAACGGAATAAGATTTATGGCCGAATTCCTAAGCGAATAATTATTAGCTCAAATAGCGAACACGCTAACAAACTTCGGATTTAACGATTGATTAATATGTATGAAAATATTCTGAATCGGGAGCATTCCATGAAAACATGTCGTAAGCGACACTGTCTTTTCAATACTTTTGAAAAATTAAATTAGTAAGCTGAGTTACGGCATAATAATAACATATCAAGGCTTTAAGATTGACAGTGTTTCCTAACAGCTAGCATATTTTATTAGGGTAGCTACCATAGAGAGTCGTAAGCGACAAAAAGTAGATGTTTTCATGGAATGCTCCATCGACGCATTCTTGGGGACGCGACATAGCTTAGTTATCACAGAAAGTCTACATAATACGTACAGATAAGCTAAAATTTTAGAATCCAGAATAAATAGACGGGCCGTGTGGTGACGGCAGGAAGAATACATTTGTCACCACCCCAACTCCTCCTGCGGGTATCGTAAGAGTCGACTAAGGAATTGAAATGTCACATTACTGCGATCGCCAATCCGCTTGCAAAGCTTGGCGATTATGGGCATTTACCTCCTAATGCGTCTGTACTGTACGCATAGTTAATAGGAGAGGCCTATGTCCAGCAGTGGACTATCATAGGCTGATGATGTAATAAATAGAACATCAAATAGGTTCAATAAATAAATTATCACCATCATATCAGCCGAAATACGTCCACTGCCGACCATAGGCCTCCGCAAAAGATTGCCACAAAGACCGGTCCTGTCCTTTCTGCCCCAACGGCCATCGGTTCTACGCGCAATGTGCCCCGCCCACTGCCACTTCAGTTTAGCGATGTGGAGAGCTATATCGTTTACGTTGGTTCTGCTACGGATGATCTCATTTCTAACCCGATCTCGCAGCTAGATTCTAAAACTCTCAATAAATAAATATATACTCCTCCCCCCCCCCCTTATTCATAAACGTCTCCTAACTTAGCAAGCCGCTAAGTATTGTCCGTCCCTTTCGGTCTTATCAATGTGTCTGTAAAGTAGAAAGAGACAAACAATACTAGCGGCTTGTTAAGTTAACAGACGGTTAAGAATAAGGGTTTTATAGTTTAAGAGTAGACCATGGATGGCTGATTCTTACCACACAAACTATTACCTAGTGACGTAGTGAGTGTTGTATGCAATCCGCTTTTCGACAAAAGTGACAATGAGGGTAGTTCTCTCTAGCAGAGCGCAAGCCCGCAGTACACGTCGGGCTTTGGTCGCGGGTACTCCATGATGAGGATCCTCTAAATGTCGACTTAAATTACGTGAGTAACCCGTTTGATAAATATTTAAATATATCACACAAATTTTAAAATATTTTAGATGTCATATACCAAAGAAAAACGACCAAGATCACCTAACGTCCGAGGTGGGGATCGAACCCACGTGCTCAGCTTTCGCGGTTGATGCCTGCACCCCTCGGCCACTCGGTCTTACGGGTTTTGGTTGACAATACGTTCAATATCACACAAACTTAAAAGTTTACGAGATCACACCATGAAAAAGAAATATTTTTTATTCAAATCAGGAAAAAAGAAAATTTAGAAATCGAATACTGTGGCCATTCCAGCAACACGGTCCTAACTTTTAATATTTATTATGATGGTGACTGTACAACACGTACGTACACTACATAAAAAGCAAGTGTTGACTGGTGAGAAAACTCATATCCTGTCATTGTCATTTGAAATGTAATAATATATCAATTAAATCCATCTCCAGGGTATTGAGGGTATTCATTCACACTCCTTGTTAGCTGAATAGTCACGTTCTATGCGGTTTCATTTCCTCTCGACACTTCATCATAGTATTTGATTAAAAACTTAAATTTGTAAATTATAGGATAAGATAATAAGATTCTTTCCAGGAATTGATTCCTAGAAGGCTGGAAATAGTTTTATCTTCATTTGAGTCAGTGGCAATAGTACATTGTGCATCTAGGGAGGTAAGTGCGGAATTACTAACGAGAGTGTTAGAAGCCCGACGCCGTAGGCGGAGGGCTTTTAATGACTCGAGTTAGTATTCCGCTTACCGACCGTGATGCATACAATGTTTTTCATCACACTTGCGGACAAAAAAATAAGTTTTGAGACAAAATATTATTCTATGACGTACTGACATTTCTATTACTCCCTAGGGAATTTCACTTTTCTATTACTCCCGCTACGCGTGCAAGCAATGGCGCGCTAAGACAGCAAGTCTGATGAAATAGTACATTGTGCATCAAGGGAGGTAAGTACGGAACTACTAATATATTCTGTGCTACTAACGAGACTGTTAGAAGCCCGACGCCGTCAGGCGGAGGGCTTTTATGACTCGGGTTAGTATTCCGCTTACCGACCGTAATGCAAACAATGTTTTTCATTACACTTTGCCGACAAAAAAATAAGTTTTGAGACAAAATATTATTCTATGACGTACTGACATTTCTATTACTCCCGCTACGCGTGCTAGCAATGGCGCGCTTAGACAGCAAGTCTGATGAAATAGTATACATTGTGCATCAAGGGAGGTAGGTACGGAACTACTAACGAGACTGTTAGAAGCCCGACGCCGTCAGGCGGAGGGCTTTTATGACTCGGGTTACTATTCCGCTTACCGACCGTAATGCAAACAATGTTTTTCATTACACTTTGCCGACAAAAAAATAAGTTTTAAGAAATAACATTATTAAATGACGTACTGACACGTCTATTACTCCCTAGGGAATTTCACTTTTCTATTACGCTGCGCGCGCCAACAATGGCGCGCTTAGACAGCAAGTGTGATGAAATAGTACATTGTGCATCTAGGGAGGTAAGTACGGAACTACTAATGAGAGTGTTAGAAGCCCGACGCCGTTAGGCTGAGGGCTTTTATGACGCGAGTTAGTATTCCGCTTACCGACCGCGATGCAATGTTTTGCATCACACATGCCGACAAAAAAATAAGTTTTATGACATAATACCATTTCCATTACTCCCTAGGGAATTCCACTTTTTATTATTACTCCCGCTACGCATGCAAGCAATGGCGCGCTTAGACAGCAAGTGTGATGAAAAAATTTGTACATAGTTAAACAACCTTCGGCAGTAATAAAAGGCGGAAAATTTTAAAGGTTTTTATTGTTGATCACTCATATAATTTTTTATTTTCTCGCCCTTTTTCAGTGCCAAAAGCTGTTACATAAGGTTTACTTCGCAACACAAGCATTATTACAATCGACCCAATTAGTTAAGAGTTGAGTTTAATTTTTTAGAGGCACTAAACTGTCAAATTATCGTTAATTTTCGTTTTTTTTTGTAGCTCGAAAACGGTATTTTGGGTGGATTTTTTTTTGATAGCTCATAGAAATTTTTATTTTCTCGCCCTTTTTCGGTGCCAAAAGCTGTAACATAAAATTTACTTCGTAACACAACCATTATTACAATCGACCCAATTAGTTAAGAGTTTACCTTAATTTTTTTAGAGGCAATTAACTGACAAATTATCGTTAATTTTCGTTTTTTTTTGTAGCACGAAAACGGTATTTTGAGTGGAATTATCATGACAATTTAAGAATAAGTTTTCATTGAGAATGTTTCCATTAGAAGTTATAAAAAAGTGATATGAAGAATATTGTATTTCACAATTAAGTAAACAAGGCATAAAAATATACCTTAAAAGGCATGTACATACAATGGTTTTCGCATGAATAGATTCCTTGTAAAATTTAAATTTCCGAGAACATTATCTACAGAAGTTTCGATATTTATGAAACTTCTCCTCGGTACAGTCACGTCTAATAATATGTGTATACATTTCGGAACTTAATGTCAAAAGCCTACGGAACAAAATCGTACACATATTGTTAGAGCCGACCGTACATTGATAGTACAGAGTGATCTCTCTGTATTCTCAACGCTATATCTGTCAAAAGTTCTTAAAACCTCCATACAATATGTTATACTTTAGAGCCATTCGGACCGTTAAACCGAGTTAGGGGCATTTATCATTATGATATATAACGTTTAGAATAGACCAGTAATGGGAAATAAAATTGGAATGTTGTGCAATAGTGACCGCACCTTAGTCTCTGGTTTTAAAAGGTCGTATAGTGATTATTACCTTATCTGCTTGCTATAAAGGTGATTTATGCAGGTAGTTATAGTGTTGTGACATTGAGTACCTATAATCGGGTTTCGGGGAATTATTCAGGTTTTTGCTGTACAGTCGACAAAAAAGTCTACTTTACAACTCACAAGTGCAAACATCTTACCACGGATGCGCGATACACATAGAAACTCGGTTGCAACGAACGCTCATGCTGTCGCGTCACGGGAGCTGTAAAGGAGTTGAAACTTTTGTCATTTAATTGGTCCACTACTAATTGGCACGTGTCGTACACCGATGAATGCAAAGAATATCACGCCACAAAAGGGTCTGGCCAAGTATCTTTTGTTATAACTATTATCCTATTGTTGACGCCTAATGACTTTGTCAAGTGGAATCGGGCCTTCGTATTTGAAATGGACTTTACACATATCGCTACCGTAAAACTACCCATCTATGGTCCAATACTGCAACTATGGTCCAAAATTTCAACTCCTAAATAAGCATCAGTTCCAATCTTCTATTGGGCTTTGTTTTTTTTTATTATTAGTCATGAGTTTGTTGATTAATATAACAATGGCACCTAATGGAAGATATTCGATTAAGTTTTGGCCAAATTGTGGTGAGCGTTTGAACCATAGGTGATTTTACGATACACTAATTAATTAAAATATAATTACATGGTTCTAAGTTACATTTTCGGGGAAATTAAATCTGGATTAAATGTTGATGCGACAATGTACAAAAAGTTTTTTTTTGTGACGAGGATAGACAACTGAGCTCTCAGCCCACCTAATGAAAGCATCGCCTATGCGCTGCCTACCCTGAGGACTTAGATGGATTGCCTCTATCTATGCCAGTTAACAAAAGTGCAACATAGAAATTTGTAACATTGGGGCAGCGATATGTAGATAGGCTTTTCTAAGTAATAGATATTACTAAGTAGTACACGATCGCCAAAACTGCGCTAATCGATTTGGGTCAATAACTTTTTTTATGATGTTGTTATGTGCCATGTGGTAACGGCAGTAAGATTACATTTTTCACCACCCCAACTCCTCCTGCGGGTGCCGTAAGAGTCGACTAAGGGATTGAAGTGTCACTTACCATTATTTGATAAAAGATGATGAAGATGGGCAGCAGAGTCATCATAGTGGACACATTACTGCGATAGCCAATCCGCTTGCCCAGCTTGGCGATTATGGACATTTACCTCCTAATGCGTCTATACGCATAGTTAATAGGAGAGGCCTACGTCCAGCAGCGGACTATCATAGGCTGATGATGTTATTCTGTCAAATCACCCAGAGCAACAGTGGGATAGTTTGCTAGAAGAAAGTATACTTCAAGCTCTATGATTAGTGGGTGT
>JALPQI010026968.1:0-13881 GCA_025490895.1 Thaumatotibia leucotreta
AGATAAGGTAGAAAGGCGCTATTGTTATTTATCTTCTAAAAATTCGTCTACAGAATAGTACGCTTTATGAACCAGCAGTTGTTTCAGTTTATTTACGAATTTGTTATATGTTTCTGCAGATCGGATGACACTGGGTAGGTTATTGTAAATAGTAATGGATCTGTAGTATGGGCCTTTTTTATACATTTCTATTTTTGGTTCGGGTAGAGCTAAATATTGGTTTCGGCGGGGATTTTTATAAAACTCAAACAGATGGATATGCTTGTGTACAAATTTTGCTGTTTCTAATATGTAAATTGAGGGGAATGTTAAAACTTGGAGTCGGATGAAATGTGGTTTACAGCTTGTGGTTTTCCGGATATTTGCGATGATACGTATACATTTTTTCTGCATAACGAATGCGTCATGTGCATCTACACTGTCTCCCCAAAGTAGGACGCCATAACTTAGTAGGGAGTGAGCGTATCCATAATATGCTGAGAGAGCACAAGGTTCATTAGTATTCATTTTCAAGATTCTAAGTGCAAAAATGAGGGATGATAGTTTGTTTTTTATTCGAGACACATGTTGTTTCCAGTCTAAGTGAGTGTCTATTGTGAAACCTAGTAGTGTTGAATCCGGTACTTCGTCTATATTTAGTAATGTAGTTATTTTGCCCAATTCTATTGGATGTTTTTGATGGGGCCTGAATTGAATGGCTTTCGTTTTTTTACTGTTAATTAACAAATTGTGTTCTTCTAACCAGTTGACTATTGTATTATATGTTTCGGGTATGTGATAGTTTGCGTCATTACTTGTAGGACATTTAAACAGGAGTGAAACATCGTCTGCGAACATGATGCATGTGTGATTAGTTGTTTTAGCCAGGTCATTAATATATATTAAAAAAAGCACGCATCCGAGCACACTTCCTTGGGGGATTGAATTATTTACAATTTTGGGGGTGGATTTGAACGTCTGTAACTGTTTTAATTCTTTATCATATTGATCAATCTGTACATATTGTTTTCTGTCTTGTAAGTAAGACTTAAGCCAAGCAAAAACTGGACCACGGATACCTAACTTGTATAATTTTTGTAGAAGTACGGGATGTGAAACCCGTACTTCTAAATTCCGTAATCATAGCGTCCGGAGCGTTCAAAAATATCTGAATACGAATTTATTTCCATAATGATAGAGGTGTGTTTTGATAGGTACTGACAGGTACTGATAGGTACGGTCTTAGCATGTCAAAGGAAAGGACGAATGAAAAAAAAAGCCATTTTGTGGCTTCCTTTGTAAAGGAAACGAAAAGACAAGGTAGAAAGAAGAATAATAAATGACAAATGTCCATTGACGTATATTAAATGTCAGTGTTATTGAAAATACACAAAGACATTATACTAGAACATTTGGTTTACTAGTATAATGTCTTTGAAATTACAATATTAAATTCATGGTGACCTATTTCAATTCCCAAAACCGTAAGTCCAAAAACTAATATGTTGCCTAAATGCTTGACTTAGGTACCTATTGTTGGCCCCAAGTTATTATAATTACTTCGAGCATAAATACCTACTCTAAATTTTCAGTAGGTAGCTCCATTACATTAAATGGTTGCAGTTTAATGTTTATAATTCCGTTTTAACAGTTGCCAATAAGGTAATGTATGTGTGTGTATGTGTATTGTTGGCCGTGTGGTGACTGCAGTAAATATATTTGTCATCACCCCAACTCCTGCTTCGAGTGTCGTAAGAGTCGACTAAAAGACTGAAGTGTCACTGACCAATATTTGATAAAATATTGATGATGGGCAGCAGCGTCATCATAGTGGACACATTACTGCGATCGCCAATCCGCTTGCCCAGTGTGGCGATTATGGTAATTTACCTCCTAATGTGTCTATGCGCATAGTTCATAGGGGAGCCTTACGTCCAGCAGTGGACTATCATAGGCTGATTATGATGGTGATGATGAAATGTATAAACAAGTGAGAAGAGACGAAGAAACATTCTTATACACACAGTACACATACACAAACACACAAGTGGAACCTACCTAAAGCCTGTATTAGACGATCGGCAAGCTAACCGGCCCCCTCGGTAATTTCCCACGGTGTAATTGGTTTATGGCCACGAAATTATCCTAGCTCCTCGCCGTGCCTCGATGTGCTCTACTAGACATCATTCGTCACACACTGCTTAAGATGCTTAAATCGTCAAAATTCTTACATCACGGAGCAATGTGTTGAGCAGGCCTACTACCGCGAACTCTGATATCCGCAAATTTCGAAGATAATTGCCTTTGGTTATTTCCGGCCGTCCTCGCTGTTGCTCGTCCTGAGGTCCTACCACGAACTCCGTAATCCGCACGAGGATTTGTCTCTGTCACTCAAATGAAGGCATCATTAGAGTGACAGAGGCAAATCCTCGTGCGGATTACGGAGTTCATGGTAGGACCTCAGGAAGATCGACAACGAGCACGGCCGGAAATAACCAAAATTGACCTTGAAAGCTGTGTTGCCGACCTTCTAATACAAGCTTAAGCTTTGATCACGATGTGGGAACGTAATTTTACCGATAATCCAAGGAAAGTAGCGCAGCAGATGAAGAACGACAGTCGTTTTAACATAAACGCACCTAGGTCTCATTTCGCAGATCCACGAAATAAAAGAATCTGTTTCATTCTAAAGGTCAAAAGCGCAGAGTCAAGCGCATACACTGCAAGCCGTGTTGCCGGCATTGCTGTTGCGGGAATTGCTGCACCTACGGCTGCCGGCGGTGTTGTCTGCAGTGCTGCGACGAGTGCTGTTGCACCGCCTGCGGAGCTTGCTGCACTCGCCGCTGCATCATCCTTTAACTTCCCAATCCGTGTCCAATACTAGACAGCAATTATTCCAACGAAGGCCGCAAATCTCGAAGACAATTTGATCTTAGGCACTGGTCTCACCGGGTGCTGCTAAGCTATGAACTATGGGCTATAAGCACGAACAAAAGATACGCACTCCCGTGTAAAAAAAGAGACACGGCGATACTCGCCCGGCGGTGATAGCTGATAGCTGGGCGAGTATCGCCGTGTCTCTTTTATTTACACGGGAGTACGTATCTTTTGTTCATGTTTATAGCCGATAGTTCATAGCTTAAGTATCTCGCGGTTAGACCAGTGCCTTAGTCTGAGCGATGAGGCGTGTCACATATTTTTGCGGTCTTCGTTGTAGTTCTTGCTGTTGATTGATCAACCCCTATGTCAATATTTAACTATGTTTCTTCTCAATTTACAGTAAATAATTACAATGAACTTGAGTTTTATTTAGTTATTAGTCGAAGCGAACTGAAAGGTGTCGCTTTAACATCGACGAACTTTAAATTTTCTATCCGTCTGCCTGCCTATCCGAAGGTTCGAATCAGAGTGGTATTTCTGAACTGTAGCAGTTTAAATTTTAGTAACTTTGGTAGAATGGACGCCTGTCAAAGTGTTCGGTGTAATTATGGCAGCATAACTTTAGGTTGTTCTCCTGTCTGATAAGACTTCACTCTTTATCAAACTTGGATTTGCTATATTTATAAAACCTGTATTTTTTGGATCATTAGGTATATAATTATAGAATCTATGATGTCTCTGTGGGATATGTTTTGATGTGTCCTCAGCTCATCTCAGCCTACCACGTGCACCCTATGCACTAACATATTAAACGGTTTCAAGCAAGTTTCAAGGCTACCCATTTTTTTTATACTGGCCCCATTAAGAAAACTGATAGAAAAAATGAATAATAATGACAAATGTCAGCTAGTTAAATTAGAAGACAAAATCAATGAGTCAAACGTAAAAACATTACAAAATAGTTTCTAAAAACTTCAAAAATGGTACTAATACTTCACTAATACCTAATTTGCAATTATGATAACAAAAACTTTGTCCACCACTTAATGTCTAACGGAAGAATATTATGGGTGAGTTAGTAGACTTGATTGTTATCGAGTATTTAGTCACAGTTATTGACAGCTTTGTACAAAGGAGCCTGCAAGTAGGTAGTGAACATATTATAATAATACATATTGGAAGCCAGCTCTTTATACTGCCACTCACTCGCAAAACAGCACGCATACAAAAGTTCAATAGTAATAAAACCGCGGTTTATATGGACTTAAATTGGGCTTCGTGGAGATTCCATGATGAAGCATTCAAAAACTCTGCCTTCCTATTTACTATAAGTACTTTTATTTTGTTGTAAGACAGGCGCCAATAATGTAGCTACCTGGCTTTTCAGTTTTGTGATGGGCGTTGAACTTTTGTACAAAGTTGTGAATGCATTGTGAATCAGATGGTGAATTGATAAGGTACATTAATAAAATAATTCATATTACTAGTAAAGGTCACTGTCAGGTGTCAGAAATAAACCACACTATAATACCCTTCCCAATTCGCCATCGATTTTAGAGGAACTGATGATAACATAATTTTTTTTATTTAACATCTAGTGTAATATTTGAAGCTGGAACTGGAATTGGGCCAACCCCCAGATCTATCAATTTAAGATGTCGAGTGGTGTCCGTCCATCGAAAATATGTGAGTATATGTACTAAACTTTTATGAATACAAAGTTCGTCGCGTCGGTTCTTCGTTGTATAGATATTTAGATGATTTGGGTTCGCGATTTTGTTTCCGATCATTTTGAGTGTTATCCGAAGAAACGGCCTGTTCATTGAAAGGTAAGTTGTCTTTAATTTATTATTATAGTGAGTGGCAGAATAATTATTGAGTAGTGCTGGCTTCTATTTTATTTATTAGAAGGACAAGTCTCGGAATATTTTTTAATTTATGGTGTCGTTTTCAGAGTAACAACGCTTACAATGGCACCCGCTATCCACCCACCGTGCACACCAAGCTCATCATGTGCTCCGCCACGATGCCACCCCTCACTGCCTCCGTGCTCCAGACCGGAAGATTGTCTAAAGACAACTACAAGACTGGGAATAAGGCACTGCCGAAGCGCCCAATCAATCATGGCCACGAGATCCAGGGCAATATGTGGCTCATGTGGAAAATACCACGGAAGAAATTGTTCAACCCCGAGAGACCCAGATATTATCGAAAAATATTTAGACAGAAAGTCTTGGGAAGCGAGCCTGAAAAGGAGAGACGCGCTAAAAGGGACGAATGATTTTTTGAGATACCAGAGGTCAATGGGGTCGCCTCGGCCAGAGACTGAATGTTGTGCAGGGAGAGGCCACCGAGGGCGGGTGAAGCGGTCGTGTTGCCGCCAGTGCTGCGCCCAGTGTTGCGGCGCGGACTGCCAGCAATGCTGTCAAGAGTGCTGTGACGACTGCTGCTGCCCCTGTTGCGGGACATACTGCAGTCGCTATTGCACAATAATCTGATGCCCGTAGCTCCGTATCCGCTGTCAAATACCTGTTTGCTTATAGACATATATTATACCATGAGCTGCCGCCGCGTTATAAAAATACTTATCCATCCCGCTCGTACTCGCGTATTGGTGCGAGCGAGCTGGATAGAAAATAAGTCCGCGTTAAAAACGCGAAAACAGCTCATGGTACGTCTCACCAATTTTAACCAGTGTTACTTTAATCATGTAAATAAACTGTTACAAACAAGATAAATATTTCTTTACAGTTTCAGGGTCGATGACCGGTCGCTACCCCAATATTACATAGTTCTATGTTACATTCTCAGGGTAGATATCTGGACTAAATGTCAGTGTGAGTGTGACATTGTTCAAATTTCAAGTTAATAGAAATGCAACATAGCACCTTGTAATATTTGGGCAGCGCGGTTCTGCGCCATTCGCGTCCAGCGGAATTAGGTATTGCAATCTCCACCAGGTCATCAGTTCACCTTGTACCTACCCACACACAGTAGGTACAAGTACCATCTGATAATAGTGATATTTTTTGTTTAATTTAACGTTATAAATGTAGCCGTTGTAGGTAGACTAGGTAGGCCTACCTGTTACCGGTCGACTACCTCATTTTCAGTCATAGTTATGGTTCACGCGCTTTCATACGTAAATTAATAAGATATCAATAGCTTATTTAAATTGGCGGCTTTAAAGCTTTCAAGCTTTTGGCCTGTGTGTTGGAGGATCTGGGAGGATGCTTAGCCAAATTGCCAATCGCTAACGCCTAATCGTCAATCGTAAGCAAAAGGTAGCTAACTGTCTTTGTCGCACTAATATGAAAGAGTGACAGAGAGGGAAAACTACGATACGCTACCAAGCGCTAGCGATTGGCAACTTGGCTAAGCACCCAGGTGGGCTAAATCGGAACTAATAGAAGGTTATTCCAAAATCGTCTTTGTAAATCATTAATTCTTCGTGTATAAATATGATGCCCTACTACATAGCCCACGAGTACCTATCATATAAATTCACGAAGCAGGGCCCTATCCCACAAACGTTACAATTGTAAATTACAATTTACATATTACATATATGTAGATAATACAAGCGAGCGTATCACAAAAATTACATATTACAAATTTGTACCGGAAAATTTCTACAAATATGTAATTGTAGTGATAAATCTACAATTCGGTGTATCACAAAACTTTACATATTACAAGTGGTTTTCCGGGAAAATTTACATATTTGTAGTCTACAATTGTACGTAAAAGTTTTGTGTTACAATGAATTGTAATAAAATGCGTACAATTTTGTAGAATTGTAGCTACAAATCTACAATTCTATCACCGCGTGTAAAAAGTACAATCTCATTACAAGAGTTCCATTCTACCACAACACCATGTCGAGTACGAGTGATAGTAGTAGTAGCGAAGAAAATGTAGTTGTCAGACGCCAAAGAACGTATAAAGAACAAGTAAATTTGACTTTTATTCAACGATTTAGAGTGAGCAAATCTACGGGGGAATATTTACTACAGGCTATTGGTCCGAATCTGCAACATGAAACAAGAAGAAATTGTGCTGTAGACCCAAAGCAACAACTGCTTATAGTGTTACGTTGGTTAGGGTCAGGTTCTCAATACCATGTAACAGGGTTATGCTCACGGTGTTTCCAAAATGACAATGTGTCGTTCTGTTCAAAGAATTTCTACAATAATATTAGGAAAACTACTAGGAACTGAAGTACGTTGGCCAACAAATACAAACTCTATATCACAGGAATTTGTCAAATTTACAAATTGTAATAAATGCAATTTTACATATTACACAAATATGTAAATTGTAAACTACATTGACACACCACCCATTCTTTGTGTTACGGTGATTTGTAATGCATATATTTGTAGAATACAGACTTGTCGCTTCTACATATTTGTAATATTTGTGGTACGTTTTTATGTAAACAATTCTACAAATTTGTCACATTTTACATATGTAAAGTTTAGTGGGATAGGGCCCTGGGCCCTAATAAATATGTAATTGTAGTGATAAATACACCCCCTATCCCACTAAACTTTACATATGTAAAATGTGACAAATTTGTAGAATTGTTTACATAAAAACGTACCACAAATATTACACTTATGTAGAAGCGACAAGTCTGTATTCTACAAATATATGCATTACAAATCACCGTAACACAAAGCATGGGTGGTGTGTCAATGTAGTTTACAATTTACATATTTGTGTAATATGTAAAATTGTATTTATTACAATTCGTAAATTTAACAAATATTTTACATGTTTGTATATGTAGAATTGTATTTGCAGTAATTTCTTCGACAAGGAACTTCTTTTATGTTGCGGGTAGTTTGAAACCTAAAAAGCGGTAAAAATACCTTTCAAGTTTCTGTGATTGATATTTTTTCAAGTGATTGATATTTTCTGGGCTCCTATTGTGCAATTTCTAAAATGCGTTTTCAAGATAAAATAATGGTTTTGAATCTCATTTTAGAGAATAAAGAGTTTTTATTTGGAAGATGTAGCAATACTTTAACCCATGATGTAAAAATACAGAAATGGAAAGAGATTACAAATCAGTTAGAAAGTGAAATTATATTGAACAAGGTTTGGAGAAACGAGTACCTACTGTTCTCGTCAGGAATCGCCCTTATTTATCTCGTCTTAAGCTCTCTTAGGCGAATGTATGAATGTTCACAAGATGTCCTTGTATACACAATACACAACACAGCTTTCCAGTCGTGTTAGTTGAAGTGTTCAATTACAGCACGTAATACTTCAATGGCGTTCACGTCTCCATGATTGTCATCCGTTCGATGTTTTCATCTTCATCTTGTTCCGAGTTTGTGATCATCTGAATAGTATTGTGACCTAAAAGTTTTTCTATATTATGCAATATTACACAACTTAAAATAACCATGCTTGCATTTTTGGGTTGAAGTCTTAGATGATTCAAACATGGAAAATTTTCCTTTAAAATCCCCAGCGATTTTTCAACCATCCGTCTCATCGATTTAAAAGTTCGTAATGCTGCATTTCTTGGTATCTGTACGGGTATGTTTGAGGTCAGCAACCATTTTTTCACCACACTGCTCGTAAACACGCTGTTTGTCCTTCAATTTCAGAGCGCAAAATTGTGTTTTAACCTCTAGAGGTTAAAGTAATTTTTTTTTAATCTTCTGGATAGACTAAAGCAATAACTTATACGGCCTGAGAGTGCAATAAGCTTTTTGACGTTTGAACTAGACAGTACGTTCGAAAACTCAATAGTTTCAAACAGATTCATACACATGAACCTTCCATAATATTATATTCAATATCCTAAAATCCAAATTAAATACCACAATTTGTTGTAAAAGGCTTTTAATTAAAAGTTCTAAAAATACGACAAATAAAAACAATAGGAAAATGAAACTGTTGTCACTATGCAAATTTCAGAACGCATCCGAGTATTTTTTTTTAAATTTAAACGAGTTCGGTCGGATAAAGTATCAAATTAGTGATATCTTATACTTAAGTGGCTTTGGGGCAATTGCGAGATGTGAAAGTGGGATACTTCCGAAAATCACAGAAAAATCGCCAATAACTACATAAGTCTAATTTTGGAATTATCCTGAATTCTTAAGCATTGCCACGCCAAGATAAATATTTGAGGTTATTGTTTTATTATTTGTTTATTTTTTGGAAGTTGAGAACTTGCAAATAAATACCTTCTAATTTGTTATGTTTGAGTTTTATTTCGCATGTTTCCTTTTCACTCGGCAGCAAAGCTTGTTCAACTCTCGTGCCTTAAAATCCTCGCATCGCTCAAGATTCCATTTTATGAACCACTCGCTGCGCTCGTGGTTCAAATTCTGGAATCTTTCGCTTGCTCGGGTTTCAATATTTGCACGAGAGTTAAACAATCACTTTGCTCCCTAGTAAAACAAATAACTATTATACCCGCTGTCTCCTAAAATGATAGCGTCAGGGAACGGTCTCCTTAAAGGTAGAATGGAACACTTGTAGTGAGATTGTACTTTTTACACGCGGTGATAGAATTGTAGATTTGTAGCTACAATTCTACAAAATTGTACGCATTTTATTACAATTCATCGTAACACAAAACTTTTACGTACAATTGTAGACTACAAATTTGTAAATTTTCCCGGAAAACCCCTTGTAATATGTAAAGTTTTGTGATACACCGAATTGTAGATTTATCACTACAATTACATATTTGTAGAAATTTTCCGATACAAATTTGTAACATGTAATTTTTGTGATACGCTCGCTTGTATTATCTACATATATGTAATATGTAAATTGTAATTTACAATTGTAACGTTTGTGGGATAGGGCCCTGAACTTCGCGCACGCTCCCTATAGCCACGAATTAATCTTTTCGACGCCATGTCAAATACCAAGCTGTCACCTAGACGCCACGTCAACAAAATGTCAAAACTGAAATTGAATTTTACGCACATGCGTGTAGGTCTATATTGCTCTGTGGTCCAAGACTTATATATCGGTCTTCGGCGTTAAACCTGCGGTGCCAATACGAGTATATCGATCGTTGGCGTCCAAAAGGTTAACGGTTTTGTGTTCAAACGTTTCTACGAGTAACTACAATAAAATAATAACATCAACATTGTAACATTTCAGCTACATACGGCTTTAGGGGAATAAAACCATGCGTGTCCGCGCCTACATGCAGCGCACACAGGCACCGACCTCGGCCCGCGCCGTGCCCCAACCCCGACCAGTGCTACAAGAGATGTATCAGGCAGAAGCAGAAATGCCCCAGTGCCATGGAAATAGTTACCCGCCGAGGTTCGCAGTGCGTCTGCGCCGAGTTACAGTCCCGAAGCAGCAGATTAACGAGAAAAAAGACATGCTGCCGATCAACTACATTAAAACATAGGACGCGCATCAGGAAGGCATATAACAAGAGGTCGATGATATCTCGATGGCGCCGTCAAGGCACGAATTGCTGCAGGTGCAGTAAATGCTGCAGAGAGCACGGATGTTGCAAATGCAGCAAATGCTGTGAAGGCTGTTGTCAAGGTTGTACGATATTATGATTGTTATTATAACGAACGGCAAGATATTTCTCCGACCTGGTTTTGATTTATCACTTTTGATACAGAACGGAGCTAGGTATAAATAGGATGTTTAATTATAATGATAGTATATCAATTCAACACCAGATAATCTACTTATACGTGCCCATAAGCGCTGTCTTATAAAAAGCAGGGAATCTCAGCAGACAGCTAAAACGTCCCTTTCTAATACGTTCAGAAGACCGAAAAATGTTTTAGAGATGCCAATGTGATTGTGCGGTAACTGGATCTTGCAGAAGCAGAAGTAGCTACAGAATAGACAATATAATTTAAGGTTTGTGCTGAGATAATGAGAGATCATCGTTGAAGTAGCAACTTCCGCTGCTAACTGTACATATTGACATGAACAATCGATAAATCTGTGCAAGAACTAGATGGCGCTACCATCGATAACAAACAGATATACAAGGTGGCCAAAAAATAAGTGCATTCCCGCTGTCAGTAAGGTTTTGGGAAGTAGAATAGCCTCTTAGGGGATTTGATTAAAAATAACTTGCAAGTTTCAGAAGTAGTAGTTCTAAGTAGTTACTGTACCTATAGCACCTATTAGGTACGTATTTAAAAACAAATCGACCCTTCTGAAACTTCCAAAAACCTCCTACCTGGAGAGCTATTCTGCTTCCCAATACCTTATTAGCAGAGGGAATTATTTTTTGGCCAACCTGTACCTGTATATCTCATAAGCGGTATGAGCAGTTAATAGCGGAAATAACTTAGTCAATGTTCAAGAAGGAACTATATCATTGTAACTGGAATAAACAAACAAAATTTTATTTTTGGAGATTTACTACATTTTCTGCTGTTAAATGTATTTAGACATGTGAATGCCACTTTTTTTCGATGATAATCAAATCACCAATCAACTAATTCCGTATATACTGTGTTACTTACAGTTTTTCATATTTTTTGTGTGTTATAGTAGGTATCCGTGACCGATTGTAAAAAAAACAACAAGGGCGAGCGGTGTGTTAAGTTCTTAAGATGACCTACCCCTTATCTTCCTCATACCGCTCCCATATTTGTAACATAAATAATCGTAACACAATAAAAGCCGTTTTATTACAATAAAGAGAAGATAAACAGGGTGACATTTATCTTTAACGATGTTATATTTTTGATTGTAGAGTTAGACAAACTATTTACTGATTAACGATAGGTACCTTCATCTGAAATTTGAATCACATCATAAAATCACAGGTATCCTGAGTGCGCTAAGTTGCCTATCGCTAACGCTCAGTAGCGTATCGTGGTTTTCTCTTTCTGCCAGTGTTTTATAGTACAATACCTATAGTTGCATTTCGTTCGGAACTAACCGTTAGTGATTGCCATCTTGGCTACATAGGTACTCTGGTCATCTAGCCAACAACGTATACTGAATACAGCGTTTTCCCATTATATAGGCTGTCCAAAAAAGTAAGTGCATTGCCTCTGCCAGTGAGGTTTTTGGAAGCTGATGGAAGAATTTTAACCCTTCTGAAACTTCCAAAAACTGCCTAGAGGACCTACTCTGCTTCTCAAAATCTCACTGGCAGCGGAGATGCACTTATTTTTTGACCACGCTATATAAACTATGCTGTCTAACTAAACGCAACATACATAGCTACGGCGTTGGGGACAAAGACCATGTCATGTCCGCGTAAATAAAAGTCAACGTTTGTGTCACAGACCTATTTCTGTGCTTAGTCTCATAGTCAGAGTTGCTCAGTATGACTTAGATATATGGGGTGTCAGAAGTTTTCAGTGGGTGGTGAAACACCCTGTATTGACAGGAGAGGGAAAACATTGAAAAGAACCACTGCCGCCGACGAATATACATGCGTTCACCTTCATGCAAGGTTGTTCCTAGGTCACGAAAGTGTTATCTCGTTTACATGTCGTTCACTCTCCCAATCTGACATCAGCCCTAGCTCGTACCTAGGCCCTAATATTTTTCGTGTGACAGTAACTTGCAGCATTGTAGCGAACGCATGTCTCTTTTTAAAGAGACGGATTGCCGGGAGAAGGCTTAGCTGGCCAAAATACAAAGATGTGCTAGGGATCATCATCATCATCAGCCTATCTCAGTCCACTGCTGGACGTAGGCCTCTCCTACTAACTATGCGTATAGACGCATTAGGAGGCAAATGCCCATAATCACCACGCTGGGCATGCGGATTGGCGATCGCAGTAATGTGTCCACTATGATGACGTTGCTGCCCGTCATCAATCAAATCAAAGAATGGTTAGTGATACTAATTCGACAATCCCTTAGTCGACTCTTACGACTCCCGCGGGAAGAGTTCTGGTGACAAATGTATTATTACTGCCGTCACCACACGGCTAGGGATATGACCGCGTAATAGGTAAGACGTGGTACCTTACCTAGGCATGTCGTTGTAATAATTCACATGTGGGTCATGTGGACACGGATACTGCACGTGTTATGGCGTCTGTGTCCATTACACATTGGTCTTACATACTTAGGCAAATCATTGGCCCTATCACTTAGGGTTCCGTAGCAACATTTATCGTTTCTTCCAGTCTATCCGCCTGTCTGTCTGTCCCTGTTACAGCGCGTTTACAAGGTAAATATAAAGCATTTATGTTATTAGACCGAATGTAAACTGCTTAAAAAATTACCAGAAAATAGCCAACATATTCACAAAAAATTTCGTTCTCGGCAAAAGTAACGTAAGTGACTCCAGATACTCCCATTTGCATTATTTAAATTAAATCACCGTAATCTGTGTATTACGACGGTGGAATAACTATTAATTTAAGGAAACCTACATTGAGCATAACCCGACATACTCCTGGCAACTTTTGTTGTCAGGTAATTCCCGCTCGCATATCGCGAACAATCGTGAATTTTGAGTATCTGCCTGTCACTCATTGGCAAAGGCACAGATAAAATATAGGGAAGATTCCGTGTATTAAGACATACCTGAACAAACTATTGTCATCCTTTACCATCTCAAGATGTATTCCATAAGGAAAAAGAGACAAATAAGGTAGCTCTACTTGGTCGTGAATTATATCACCGACTCCATTTTCTTGAACAATGCTACCAACCTGACTAGATAAAATGTCATTACTATTAGTGTTGTCCAGTCTTCATCGTATGCTTTTATCGGCAATAATAATATTTTTACCAAATTAGGTAGCGATGAACAGTGGGAATAAACCTTATTTCCTACTCAGAATCACGATCGTCTGCGATCCTTAATATGTCATGATTTCTAAATCTACATTTTAGGATAAAAATAAAATCACAAAATTAATGAAATATTTTCTTTAATGAGGGTTTTTGATACTTTTTCTGCCGCTATGGGGAGGTGAGATGGCAGCACTGAGCCGACCGTTTAACGAACTGTCAAAATAAATACGCGCATTTAATTTTCAACATATTTATAGGTTTATTTATTCTGAAAACCATTACTTT
>JALPQI010026969.1:0-21525 GCA_025490895.1 Thaumatotibia leucotreta
AAGTGAAAAGTAGAGCCCAAATCGTGGCGGCAACGAACAGGAGACAATCAGTAACCTGTTAGTTGCCACCGCCTTGCTGGCCCGCTAGATGCTGGTAAATACACCGGCTGACCCCGAAACACGGCAAACACGAAGGTAAGTCATTTCACGGGCGTTTACACCAGTTGTACGGTGGTAGCCAACCAGGCGGGTACTAGTAAAAATACCCTACCACCGGCTGAGAAGCTGGATACTCAGTATTTCCCTTAGTCGACTCCTACGACACCCACGGGAAGAGAGGGGCGGTGATTTTTGTATTCTTACTCCGTCACCGCACGGATAAAAAAATATTATGATACTGGTATTATATGTAATTCTGAGTTTATAATTTATTAATTTATATTTTCGTAGTTCAATTTTACTATACCCGATTATTGTTATTAAATAATTAAGGGCAAATATTTAGTAAAAATTAAAACAAATTGCAATACGCATCGCAGGCTTTGTCAGGCCGATACAGGCTTGCTAACGCGAAGTTCGTAAATTTCGGGGATCTGTCTCTGTCACTCCAACAAAAGTGTCATTAGAGTGACAGAGAAAAATCCCCGAAATATGCGGATTTCATTATCAGGCACCAATCAGCTACATACTCATATATGCTTTATCACACACTTATACAAATGAAATCCGCCACAGACTCAGTCAATCACATTTAGTGATGGGTTGTTCCCGGCAACTTTCCCAACACAGTATGGGGGATATTCCCAAATGGAAACTTTCCTTTGGGAAATATCCGGACACGAGGTGAAACCAAGGAGAAGTTTCATAAGTTGCGAAACTTCTATAGAGAAAGTTATCGGCAATTTAAACTTTACAAGCAATTTTATCATGTCAAAGCTGTTGTATATACTCGTACATGCCTTATAAGGTATATTTTATGCTTTGTTTACTCAATTGTGAAATACAATATTCTTCATAACACTTATTTATAAGGTCTCTTGGAAACATTTTCAATCAGAACTTATTCTTAAATTCTCATGAAAATTCTCAGAAATTGCCGAGTATATTCCCGCAATTTTGAGAATGTACTGCAACTTGTACATTGCTAGGAACGACCCATCATTGTACACTAAAACTCAAAGAAAAGGAACGCCCTGACTGAAGCAAATCCAAACGTTGAAAACATCACACTGGCAGCGTAGCTAGGTGACAATCGGTTTACCACCGTTACGATTAATTATGCAGCACCGTTTTAACAAGTCAACGATTCACATTAACACGAGACCGCAATCCACAAAAAATGCTAATATCCTTCTATCAATACGCAGCGTAGCCCCTTTTGGGTGACCACGTTGCACGGTTAATCGCTATTACAATCGCAAACCATGCAGACGATACTTTTTTTATGTTGGAAAAATGCTTTTACTCTTTTTTTTTCTCGTGATCCGAGACAGGTATAACGGACTACGGGGCAATGGCACCAATACCGTCTAAAAATCCAACGAGTGCCACCTCTACCTTTGACAGGGTGGCGCAGGATGTCTGTGAGCATTCTATTGCGTCGACGTTACTGAAGACCTACATCGAACCACACAAAGTGTTTTATCTCTCCCCCTCACTTTTATCTAACGTAAGAGTGACTATAGGAGGCAACACGTCAATCTTAATTTGCGGTGACGTGTTGCCTCTCTCTCACACTGTTTAATTCGAACGAAAGGGTGACAGAGAGGCAACAAGTCGATTGTTCACGGTAGACCCTCAGTAGGCTTAGCACAATCTTGGGCAAAATATCTATCACTGTCGAATTGTATTAATTAAGCTGTGACAGGTATATAAATACCTCGTCCGCAATATACGGTCGCTTTTATGCCGCGGCCACGATATTGGTCTAAGGCAACCGGCTTAGCGGAAAACCATACGTGCGAGAGGGAGTACTCATTTCGGCATCCCGCTCCAACTCATGGATTCGCTCGCCGCTGGTCGTCTTAGACCAATGTCGTGGCCGGGCCTATACCCTTGTACTAAAGGCGCTGTAATGTTAATGTAGGTAAGATTGGCTATCGGGTAAAACCGTAAAGATTCTTTTTAAGAGTGAGCAGGACGAACTATTGAAGAGTTCTTAGCGCTCAAACTGAATAAACGTAGGTCGTGGACTCGTGGGTATTTAAAGATATGTAGACACTGTCGAAATAGCAATTTTTAACTTCTGTGTCATCTTAAAAAAATGTCCCAGACTACTGTAAACTCTAAGAGCTCTCTCTACGGTTTGCCGGGTAAGGGGAATAACATAGCGGGAGAAATGGACCGTTTACTGTAATTATCCATTCGCAAGTACATTCCAGGATGTGTACACATAATTATACACAGTTACGTCTAAAAATATGTACACAATTGAGAACGTATGTTCAAGAGACAGGGTTCAAAATCGTTGACATATTTTTTGAGCCAAACGTACCATTTTTAACTAACAAATTAGACTTTATTGCAAGGAAATAAGGTCCACTAGAGTGCTGTTACTATGCTTGTGCGCGTTTTAGTTGACAGTTGTTGTGGTTAATTATGTTTATTATGTCGTGTACAGCTTAGGCTCTGGGACCGATTTGGGCGTTTTAATGACAGGGTGGTATCACATAGATTTTTGATAGGTTTAATAATAGTAAATGTTGGAAACTGGTTCTGAACTTGCATAATTTGTAATGAAAGCTTTTGTAGTGCCTGCATCCAATGTAATTATTTAATGAAGTTTGAAAGTAAAGAAATACCTAGTTTCATTAGCCGTCCTTTATATCTATAAACACAATATATTTAGTGTTTGTATAGGCTCGCCGGGACACGCTGGATGCAGGTTGCATCTAACCGGTACATGTGGAGGTCCAGAGGGGAGGCCTATGTTCAGCAGTGGACGTCTTATGGCTGAGATGATGATGATGATGATGATAGGCTTATTCTGTATGATCTATCTAGGTCGTTGTAACTAATAATTGTCTTTAGGTGTATGGAACTCCACATCGTAATAATGTATCTAATCTAAATTATAAATATATGGCATATATAAACAAAAAAAGAGTGCCAAACATCGAGGTGGGATTCGGACCCACATCCTCAGCTTTTATGGCTGATGCCTAAGTAGGTCGCTCTTAACTTAACACGTTCCCTGTGCATGCATCACATGTGATGCATTTGAAGGTATTGATGATACGTGAATGCAGCATATATGATGCACGACCCTATTTAAATATAGGTATAATTTGAAATTTGCTCGTACGAGCTAAGCTACGTTAACTTACCCACACGTATCAGCACTAAAAAGTGACAATTTGATAAAATTTGGTATTAGCAGACGTTTAATACTGTTGCCAGGTTATGCTTGAAATTTTGTGCGAAAATTTACACGTGAGAGGTGACACAGTCCCCAGTCGAATTTCTCGGGTATAAGGAAGTTTTTTTTTCTTTGGCATATGACATCTTATACTTATTTATAATTTTACACTATAACTACTTATTTCCGTGTTAGTAACTTAAAAACACAAATCAAAATATTTAACAAAATGATTTGACTTATTCCACAATAAATGTTGTATCTATCTCAATAAATGCCACATCTGCACTAAGACATTAAGTGGCATTTAAGGCTTACTGTTCGCCGAACCTCTAACACAATATTACATTATTATTACACGCGGGCACAAAGGTTAACTAAGTTCAGAAAGATTCTTCTAAATCCTCTTTAAGCAGTACATGTAGCGAGAACGTGTTATGTATTAAAGATTAGCTAATTTAAGGTAAGTCTTCACTCAGTTGCTAGTACCTACTTTTTGTAGTGATATAACATCAATTCAAACAATGGGTAAAGTCGGTATTTACCATCATGGTTCTAGGCCAATAGAGATTACCTACCCTATTGACTCGTTTCCCTTTGAAAATTTTGAAAAAGTGACGTTTATAAACATCCGGTGCAGGGACCGGATCCGTTATTTCCTCCATACAAAAAGAACGGTTCGTTTTTCGTTATTTTTCGTTCTTCGGTAGGTATACGCGGTGCCCATGAGGAAGGGGAAAAAATCAACAGCGGATTTCTGACCAAATTTGAAGTTAAAAATGTCATATGAAGTTTTCTGGATTGAGTCTATTTTAAGAGAAAATTAATTTTTTTCCTAAAACCGTTTTAGCCCGTTACGCTATGTTAAACGCATTTTAGGAAACGATTTTGTTACCATGTTGTCTTAATCTTGTCACACTTAATTGACAGACATCAAATGAACAAACAAAATCTTTAATTACCTAGCAAATAAAAAAAAACTTGTAAAGTGCATTTTTCGCGATAGTTTCATTAATAAAATGCTTTTTTTGTGTATTGAGGCATTCAAACATCAAAAAAAAACTAAAAACAACATTTTTTTTTTGCAGATTTGACCAAAACTCACTTGACATTTTTTGCTTCTTTTAGTCTCAGGAATATGCTGTTAAAATTTGTCCCTTTCCTCACGGGCACCTTGTACAAGTTATAAGTTAATGGAGTAATTTACAAAATACATAAAATATTGAGCTGCACATGAAGAGTATAAAACATTTTAAAATATTATTTTTGTAAAATACCGGTTCCGGTCCCTGGTCCGGTGTTCCTCAATGCTGCAATGGAGCGAAGACTAATAGATTTATTGTTAATAGGTACTAGTTTACTTTCTTTTTCTCATTACTTAGCCAAAACCGGCAAATTCGAGTCGGACTCGCGCACGATGGGTTCCGTACCATTATCATAAAAATCAAGTGTGTGGTGTGGGAGCCCCTTTAAATATATTTTATTTATTTGGGGCATCAACAGTAGTAGGTATATAAGAAATTTACAAAAACTGAGTGTACAGTAATCAAAGCCAATAAAAGATGTCCACAAAAATACAATGAACAATATGAACATTTGATTCTACTTTTTAGTATTTTTTGTTATAGCGTCCTAATTTTAACGATCTAACTATAAGGGTTCACAAGATACAGCCTGATGACAAAATGACAAACAGACAGCGGAACCTTAGTGATAGGGTCCCGTTTTACCCTTTGGGCACGGAACTCTAAAAATCACGGATCAAATCATGTCTAGTTGACGCAACTAAGACCAAAGGGCTGACATCTTCCTAGAAACAACGTACTTATCTAAACAATGTTAATTTCAGAAAAATATCCTTAGATGTTTCTAAGAAATTGGGCCCGCTTAGACAGACTAATCAACGGGCAGTGACGCATTTTTTAAGGATAAAAGGAACTCGATTATATAGTTGTCGATTTCTAAGAATTAATATATTATTTCACAGTTTAGAAATCAGCCTTATAATATACATATTATGTATGATATTTGGCCGTGTGGTGTCAGTAGTAAGAATACATTTGTCACCACCCCAACTCCTCCTGCGGGTGTCGTAAGAGTCGACTAATGGATTAAAGTGTCACTGACCATTATTTGATAAAAGATTGATGATGGGCAGCAGCATGGCGATTATGGTCAATTGGGCATTTATCTCCTAATGCGTCTATACGCATAGTTAATAGGAGAAGCCTACGTCCAGCAGTGAACTATCATAGGCTGATGATGATGTAACGTGTATGATATTAAGTCTATTGGAAAAGTTGTGAATTTCACAATCATATTAACAAGGGTGAATATACTATAAATAATGAAAAACTGGCCAAGAGCATGTCGGGTCATACTCAGTGTAGGGTTCCGTAGTTATTCAAAAACAGCTGGGCCAATTGTGGTCTAAATAGTTTTATTTTAAAGTATTCTGTAAGCCCACTCATGATTTTTTCCATATATTTGGACCTACCGATCAAAAGTTTGAGGGAGCGAACACAATTTTTTTTCTTCTGAAGCGATTATCTCCGAAAATATATTATTTAGAAAAAAACTTTCTTTTAAGACCCTTATTCTTTTTCAATGATACCCCCACTATAGGATTACAGCAAATAAAAAAAAAACATCCCCACTTCACCAGTTGGGGAGGTACCCCAAAAAATAATGATTTTCTAGTTTTTATTCTACCACTTTGTTGGCATGATTAATATGTACACCTGTACCAAATCGCAGATTTCTAGTATTAACGGCCACTGAGCTATGCTGCGGACAGACGGACAGACGGACATGGCGAAACTATAAGGGTTCCGTTTTTGCCATTATGGCTACGGAAGCCTAAACATGAGATAACTACCTCATAATGGTTTTTTTATGGTTCCTAGAATTGTCTAGTACCTGTCTTGTCCCTGAAAAGTCATAAGCATTTTCCATAAGTTACGCTCTATTTAAACAAGTATTCTTAGAATTTAAGCTGAATGCCAAGTAAGTTAATGAAGCTGAATTGTTCGTGACGAAATAAAGAAACGTGAGGCTCAAGGCTAAAGAGACTAATCTAAATGTAGGATTCGTGGAAAAATCTCAAAATTATAGCGATTGAGAAATTCTGTTATGTAAGTAAAAACTTTTAACAAACTGAAAATATAAATAACGATTATAATTGGTGCGTCGACAAGACATAGTCAAGAATCATAGAAATAAATATTTCTAACAATCAAATATTGTCCAATGATAATGATTCTGAAGTATCCAATATATACCCAGGATTAGATATAAATAATATATACCTAGAGATAAATGATATTTTAAATAACAAATATGTGTAATAAAATTATTTTTTCAAACAGCTATATTTGAGGATAGAGGAGATAGAGGCTCTAAATAAATTGTTTAATAGCGTAGTACACTTATTAAGACCAAAACTCGCGCAGTTAGATGGTGATGATACAATTCCTCACCAGTCTTACTTTGGGTACGTATGGGGCCAACTTCTGTATGGCTCTAAATTATTGTGATAAAACATTTAATTATGAATGAAAAAATCTGTTTTCTTCATTTACCGCGATAGTTACTCATGACATAAAACTATTTTAATGGATAATATCGCGTATGTTAATTAAATTTAATTACATCGTAATATACGCGATATAATCCGTACAATTTTATTCCACATTAAAAATAAATTTGCGCAAAATGCGCAAAATAATCACCAAGTTAAAAAAAGTAAAAACGAGAATAAAAGAAGAACCTCCTAAAAACGAGAAAAAGTCTGTTAACAATACAGAAGGTTCCAATAAATCATATCAAACTCACTAAATATTACAAACATTTTGGACTAATTTCAAAATACCTTCTGGTTGCATAGTTCAAGAGCCAGTTTTAATCTCCGAATAAATCATATCTGTCGAATAAATGTTAGCTGTCTTTTTCTATTATACGCCTGAGAAAAATATTTATAGTTCTATCTAAAAGATATATTTATCCTTGTATTGGAAAACAGCCCAAAAGACATCTTAATTGGTATTGTATTCAATTATTCAATAAACTTTTACAATTTCCACAAAAGTCTAATTTGATTATTGTGTAGCGACCCATCGAAAATTCTATTTTAGTAAATCGCAATCACGAAGCTATCGAAATCCAATTAAACACAATATCTCTTGGTAACGACGATTGATATCTCCTCTGTTTTATTTGTAAATCAAATATAAAGTTACACAGAACGACCGCAGAAGGCCGCGGTGGTTAAGGCCATATTCTTTGACCTCTCAACGCTAGTTTTAAGAGTCATCCAGCCTCCGCTAATACCCGTGACAGTCGCCGTCAATGATGACGTGATACTGTAATACTCATAGTGAAAATATTTACAGTACTACAACTATGTGACTATGTGTGAATCGAAACGACATAGTGTAACATAATAATAATATAAGTGATTAATTTATAATCTGGCAAGCTCTAGCAAGCCATGTGTAAAGTAGACGGTAAATTTAGAAAATACACGGATGCGAGACTATCCCATTAATATTTAATACGAAACTCGTTATAGATCCGCGGTCCTATAATGCGTATCAGGCGTACAATTTCATAAAAAATGATGCAAACATGCTGATTTTCAAAATTTTGATGGACTGTCCACGAAAAAAGTATATAATTATACATGATGATCAGGGGTCGAACTATTCATGCAGATGACGCGAAAATAACGTACCTAATTTTACATTATAGGATAATGCTTTTATTTAAACTTCCGTGCTGCATATTTCACAAAGTAATATAATAATTTATTTATTTATTTTATTTTATTTATTTTTGAAACAAACAGTCACACAACAAATATTTTTACATATACTTTCCTTATTTCTAGACCTATAGTTTCCACGATTTACAATTTGATTACGTTTAAAAACTAAACACGATTTTGCGCGACACATGAGTAAACGTCAAAAACGTAATTATATAATTATGTCACTTAACTTTATGTTTTAAACACCTTTTTTAATGAAGTTATAGTACAGTTAAATATATCTAAATCTTTTAAATTAACATTATCATTATAAATTTTACATGCACGTTTGATAAACAAATCAAACGTGCATGTAAAATTAATAATCGCGAGTAAATCCATTACATTTATACAGGATGAAAGATGTATTGATTGTATTTTGTAGTTACACCCAGGGTATACTTGCTTCTATCATAAAATTTGTGAGGCCTATATTAAAGGGTGTATCATTTATTATAAATACGACTTTACTTGGCCATAATTTTTTATATTACATGTTTATATAAAAACATACGTCATGTGTCTAATTACATTAAGATATTGCCATAGCTCTTATATTGCCCAAAAAAATGACCTGAATTTGTGAAAGGATACTTTAAAGAGAATATGGTATGTAGCTTACGTGTATTTTGACTTTGACATCTAATATAACTGTCATGGAGCATTTATATCTACCTGTTCTAACTATGGATCAAGCCCATGGTGTTTCATTAAGGGTTTTATGTATGGCTGATTCTTATAGCTGCTTCGCTGTTCTCGCACGCATAAGAAAGTGAAGGGCATCTAAAACGTTGTGTAAAAATCCGATTTTATGTAAAACATAAAATCCACCACGTTTTATTTGTGTATGCCTGATTGGGGAATTATGAAGACTCCGTTTAGATAATATACTCGGGTAGCATCTTGACCTATTGCTTCTTAAAATAGTACCATGCAGCTGAAATAGTCTTACATTCAGGGTCCCGTTTTATAAAGTTACAAGTTACAGGTTACAAGTGTACAGGTTACAGGAACCTGTAATGCACTATGAACTATTACAGGTGTTTTATAAATACACACAAAAATTTACAATTGTAATGAACCATGGTAAATCTCGATTACAAGTAACATCTACAGGCGTGACGGACATCATTATTTAAAAATAAAAAAATATTTACAATATTTTTATGAAACACTTGTTCGATTACGAGTTTAAAACTATTATTGTTTGTATTTGTCTATGGCTGAGCTACAGGCACTTGTACCTGTAACTTGTAAAATTGTAACATAGTACTTTTATAAAACGCAAATTGTAAAAAACGGGGCAAGTGTTGCCAGTAAACGCTTGTAAAATTGTAACTTGTAACTTTATAAAACGGGAGCCAGCTGTATAGGTTTGTCCGAAATACGTTTGATAGGCAATATTTTAAGCACGATAAAGCCCCTAAAAGAAACAGTTTGGAAAGTAGCCATACATTACGTACACACCATACACTCAGAATATAGAAACGCAAAATAATACATATTTCAAAAGTTAGAGCAGGTTAAACTTGTATTTATAATAAACAATACAGTCTTTACTACTATTTGCGTTTTCTTTGGCTCTATATTTCTGATATATTGTGTTATCTCCAAAATGCATTTGAATGTTGGTTCTGTGTTTAGTATGTTTTGATCACAGCACGTACATGTTTTTGCACGTATCTCCAAAAAGGGTAAATTATAACAATATTCTTGTAAATTCGACATTCAATTGTGTATTTTAAAACATTAGTAAAAGAACGGCATTATGTACTCAACTTACTTATTTCAAATGACACTTTCGTTTTAGTAAAAATAGTATTAGTAAAAATATTTTTTGAAAACATTCTATAGGTGATTTAATGTCATCCACATTATTAGTACGATCACTGTACATGGTCAAGTTTATCTGTGTTATTATACAGAGTTACTTTTTCACCGTTACAATAAATATGTACCATATCATTGGTATAGATCAGCGGTCGGCAACCGGCGGCCCGCGGGCCGCTTGCGGCCCGCGAAGGGGTCAGTTGCGGCCCGCGCACCTCCTTGACTATTTTGTATATCGTGTATGTTAAAATCACGAACCTCATCAAAGGTCATACACATGAACAGAAAACCTTATTAAAAAACGGAGGCGACAATTATTATTATTAAAATATAGGTATGTTATGTATTTCTAGTCAGTGGCATGGCAACAGACAGAGTGGGGCAGCAATACGGGCGCTTGTTGTCCCGTTTTTCCTCCGTGCCCCGCAATGCAATTTACCTTTGCAGTCGGGCCCTCTTATATTTAAAAAAAGAAACATGTATTTTTCGACCTATTGCAGTGAAAGTAAATTCGTCTACCTTATCGTCGTTAAATTTGTACCCGGTTTCAGAGGCGAAGTAAAGAACTTCTTGAAATACCAACAATGTCTGATGTAGTCCTAACACGCTAACTTCGCGAGCTGCCGCGCGCGATCTGTCGGACGCTCCGGGCCTTCGCAAGGGTTCGAAGCGAACGGTCGGGTCTCCAGCCCTCCAGTTCGCTTGTTAAGACAGTTAGGTAGGGCAGTTGTACCGCTTGGGCTGTTTGTGACGCTCCGGGCCTTCGGCCCTACGCGCAGCTCGGCCTGCGGCCTTCGCAAGGGCTTGAAACGAACCGTCGGGTCTCCGGCCCTCCAGTTCGCTTGTTAAGACAGTCAGGTAAGGCAGTTGTACCTCTTGGGCTTTTCGTGACGCTCCGGGCCTTCGGCCCTACGCGCAGCTCGGCCTGCGGCCTTCGCAAGGGCTTGAAGCGAACCGTCGGGTCTCCGGCCCTCCAGTTCGCTTGTTAAGACAGTTAGGTAGGGCAGTTGTACTGCTTGAGCTGTTCGTGACACTCCGGGCCTTCGGCCCTACGCGCAGCTCGGCCTGCGGCCTTCGCAAGGGTTTGAAGCGAACCGTCGGGTTCGGGTCTCCGGCCCTCCAGTTCGCTTGTTAAGACAGTCAGGTAGGGCAGTTGTACCGCTTGGGGTGTTCGTGACGTTCCGGGCCTTCGGCCCTACGCGCAGCTCGGCCTGCGGCCTTCGCAAGGGTTTGAAGTGAACCGTCGGGTCTCCGGCCCTCCAGTTCGCTTGTTAAGACAGTCAGGTAGGGCAGTTGTACCGCTTGGGGTGTTCGTGACGCTCCGGGCCTTCGGCCCTTCGCGCAGCTCGGCCTGCGGCCTTCGCAAGGGTTTGAAGCGAACCGTCGGGTCTTCGGTCCTCCAGTTCGCTTGTTAAGACAGTCAGGTAGGGCAGTTGTACCGCTTGGGGTGTTCGTGACGCTCCGGGCCTTCGGCCCTTCGCGCAGCTCGGCCTGCGGCCTTCGCAAGGGTTTGAAGCGAACCGTCGGGTCTCCGGTCCTCCAGTTCGCTTGTTAAGACAGTTAGGTAGGGCAGTTATACTTGTACTGCGTGGGCCCGATCGTGACGCTCCGGGCCTTCGGCCTTACGCGAAGCTCTGCCTTCGGCCCCCTGCCTCGGCTTATTTAGCTACTGGGGTAGTTGAACGCTTGGTAGCTAAATTTTCTCGGAGCTCGGCCTTCGGCCTCGCTTTAAATTACTTAGAGGTGGCTCGGTTGGGGTAAAGCTCCGGGCCTCGGTCCTCCGTAAGGTCGGCCTTAGGACTCCCACCCTGAAGATTAGAATAGATTTTCTGGCAATGTTCCGTCCCTTCCACAGCGAGCCTTCAACCACCCCCAAAATTACTAGGGTTCAGGACCCCGAAGTGAAGTCCCGGGCCTTAACCTACGGCTTCCCGACCTGAAAGCTCGCCCTTCGGGCTCGCTTACTCGGGATTTTGGCTTTTTCTTCCGGGGCGCCGTCATCTTGATTTTATTCTTAATTTTTTTTCTGAGTATCACTCTTAGCCCACATAGCGCCCGTATGCCAAATAGCGTGATCGGACCACGATTTTTCAAATTTCATATAAAGCCTTTTTGTCTAATAAATAAATAAAATTTTTGGAATCTGGAAAACCCAAAAGTCACGCACACGGATTTCCAGTTTCCAGCGCGAATAGATAAAAATTAAAAATCGTCGATAAGATGTTATTTGCATAATACTATATTGCTCCTAGTCCTGATTGACAACCGATAATGCCTTTTTTTAACTACTCGTAAACCTACATATTAACAATGTGCGGCCCGCGTCATTTTCTTTATCTACTATGTGGCCCTTGGATGCTAAAAGGTTGCCGACCCCTGGTATAGATAATAGATCACATTTATCAAGTACAATTTTCAATTTTTTTTAATTTTTATTAATTTACCCTTCATGCAAATGTAACATAGTGGGCGCCATTCCCTATAGCAACTTTAGTCATTCGTATATTTTTCCATTCAATTTTTTTATGAAAAGCTTATTTCTCAGTACAGATTACGCATTTTTACGCGCTTGTGCGAGAAGTGGTTCATTTTACGTCAGGTCGAAATCTTCGGAGGGCTATATGTACTGAAAAACGTCGTACGATACACGTGCGGAAACGAAATTCGTAACTCGTGTCGATTTAAAGCACTCCCTTCGGTCGTGCTTTAATTTATCTCCACTCCTTTAGTACTTTAATTTTTTTCGCACTTGAATCGAAATGTACTAATTCTCGGTATGTTTCGTAACAATTCGCATTATTTTCCATATTTTTTTTAATTGATAGTATATTATTAGTAGAATTTTATTGATACTCATGTCTGCCTGCGACCACGGGTGTAACGTCAGGATATAATTAAACGTAAGTTTACGCGATTAGGACCCGTTTGTATTAATTTTATTGGATGATAACGAACTATTATGGATTCAAAATCCTATTTTTAATAGATACGAGTAGGTACCATTCTTAATTATTTCACTATTTTCGTCATGTCAAAATGTGTCATGGTCTTATCACCAGTAGTCATCCTACTGTTTTTATCTATACTGTGTAATATGTTTGTTATTGTTTTGGTTTAATATATTGAATAACATAATTCTATTAATTTAGTCACTCACCACTTATGTTTATTCAGTCTCCGAAGCCCCAGTGATGATAACATTTTTTTATGTGTTATCACACCAATCTTAAAGATAGTTTGGTTGACGACAGCGGTGCGCAAAATTGACGTACGTCCTCCCTCCAACAGGTCCCGATTGGGACTGAAAGATGACAGCAGGAGCGATCCGGGAGAATAATTTCACATATTTTGTACGATGAAATATAATTCTTACAATATTAATGATTTCTTCTTGTTAATCGTTGACACAGACTTTGACGTTTCTTCTGATATATTTTTTTCTTGGTAAAGTTATGTAGTTTCTTAGCAAAATGAGTTTTCATGCAGAGATTAGACCTATGTTTGGGATCGTTTTTCATAGGGCGAAGTTTGTTTAAATACTTAACACTAATCCATGCGCGATAGATCAAGTTCTCAAATGTAACATATATAAGTTTTACTTCATAAGGAAGTAGTATTATTGAGAAAACTGAAAAAAACAAACGGGAATTCTACGCTTACCTCGCCTTAATTTATGGCTGTCTTGCATTGTCTGTCAAGCAATTATTGAATCGACAGACTGTTTACATCAAAGTTTAACTTTAAATAGGCTCCAATAATTTTTTCCTGGGTGCTAAACGACGAGGCTCCTATTATATGAAGGATTCATGGAAAGAACATGTCTAGTAAATTCTAATCACAGAAGGAAACACCTTATTTTTAACAGAATAAGGTGTGAATTTGCCCTGATTTTTTAGGCACTGGACGTGTTTTTACCGTGGACCCTTCATAATATAAGCACTTTGTTCATAATCGTCTCCTAACTTAGCAAGCCGTTAAGTATTATTTGTCTCAAAACAAGCTCAATGTAGGCTTAGAGCTTCACTGGGTCTGTTCTTCTACTACAGGAGCGGGGTGGGAGGGGTGTGTTTTTTGTGAGAGTTTATTTCGCGGCTGAGCGTTAGCGATTGTAGTCTATTATAATAATATTTAGTTGAATTATGCACTAGCATCTAACTACGTGCCGTGTGGTGACGGCAGTAAGAATACATTTGTCACCACCCCAACTCCTCCTGCGGGTGTCGTAAGAGTAGACTAAGGGATTGAAGTGTCACTGACCATTCTACAAGATTGATGATGGGCAGCAGCGTCATCATAGTGGATATATTACTGCGATCGTCAATCCGCTTGCCCAGCGTGGCGATGATGGGCATTTACCTTCTAATGCGTCTATACGCATAGTTAATAAGAGAGGCCTATGTCCAGCAGTGGATAAACATAGGCTGATCATGATCTAACTACACACACGTGTACCTACTAAGGGTTAGAGATGTATTTCATGTATTTCATTCGTCTGATCTCAAAATTTCCACCTACAGCAACTGTCCGTTCCTTTGCCATAAAATTTATTCATAGGTAACAACATTGAAGTACATATCCAACCTAAAAAACACTACAAAACCCCGTTAAGCCCTGTTTATTCATATCTCTTCCGCATTATCACGAACTAAAACTGGAATCTAACAGCCACGAAAACTTCTTTGTCATCAAGACGTTCCGATTACGTTTAAAAATCCATTAAAAGATAAACGTCGAAGACAGTTGACGGCTTTGGCTCCATCAGTCGAGGAACAGTCTTGACGAGGCAAAGTAATTGTTTGGCGCATCGCCAGAAATGTTAAAACAATCGCTTGAAAAATCGCATGAAACGCCTAACCAGTATAAACGTCGTTCTAACTGAATGTACATCCTGAATGGAGCTAGAGCTCTAAGATATGCTGGTGGTGTATTTGCTTGAGATCTTTAGGGAAAGAGAATGTTAAACCAGCTTCGCCACATGCTGGAACCGCTGTCCGTGACAGCTGGAAACTCTTCCGTGTCTTTCTAGCGGAATTTAAATGCGAACTTTTCAAACTATTTTCGACGAGTTATGCTTTTGGCGCTTGTCGAGGTATTTGTTTATTTCTAAAGATTCTCGAGCACACTTATGCAGACTTGAATAATGTGATTGAATCCTCTGTCAGACTATAAATGGTTAACAACGTTGCCACGAAAGTTACATCTTTCGTTGAATTATTTTAAAAACAATCTTTCACAAAGAGATTCACTATCTCTAAAAATTCTGCAAACCTAGAAGAGTTCATGTAACATTTCAGTCTATGGTTAGGAATAAAAACTGGTGTTTGTAAAATGTGTTAATCATAATTACGATTTCTAACTGTAATACACATATTGTTTTACACAATGAGGGTTTTCTTAAATGACGTTCACCAGGGCGGCAGCACTGAGGCGTCAGGTCCAGAAACTTGTCTAAATTCTAAGAGCGCCTATAGTTTCGTGTTTAAATGTTTTGTATGAGTTAATAGAATTATATAAAAAATAAAAATACCTTCTAATTAGTTTTTCTTTGGGGCTAGATAATTGTGTTTCTTAGCGGGACCTCACGGCTAAGTGGCGCCAACTAGTGGCATACGTTTTCGAGAAAACCCTCATTGCACACTCACGCCTCACGCTCGCAATAAAAACTTCCCCTAACCGTAAATTGATATTGCAGCACTATTATGCCCTCGCAAGTTCCAGATACAAGTTACTAAGACAGTACGTAGAGTTTGTGCGGAAACTAAAGGCATTTAGCTGCAAGCCACGCCCATATATCTCACGTGCCTTCAATTTGCTAACAGACTGTAGCTTGTTACGAGGCTTAAGACTTTACAAGATAGCCCTCACTTGCGGAAAACTTTATTATATCGACGTCTAACTTAAATAAAAATCTTGAGGAGCCGGGAATTTAAACTTTCGATCGGAACGGGATATTGCTTCGGTATTTTTTTTATTGTAACGTATAATTACATAACTTTGAGTACTTTGCTGGAATTACTTCAAGTTGAAGGAAAATGAACAACAATGTACACTCACCTTGTGCTGTAAACAATAAAAGGGTGTATTAGGCTAAGAGGCGCGATAAATTAAATTAAAACATGACCGAAGGGAGTGTTTTAAATCGAAACGAGTTACGAATTTCCTTTTCGACGTGTATCGTAGGTACGACGTTTTGCAGAAGGTACAGATATAGGTGGATCTCCGAAATTTCGACCTGACAAGAAATAATAAACCACTTCTCAAACTATCGCGTAAAAAAGCACGACCTGGGGCCCATTTCTCGAAAGCTTGTAACTTGTAATACAAGCGGAAGTCCTTATCCTATTAATAGTGTCGAAAAGAGACTTCCACTTGTATTATAAGTTACAAGCTTTTCAGAAATGGGCCCCTGTACTGAAAAAATATTTATCTATCGATCAGGGCATCATTTCTAGAATGATACAAAACTAATCATATTAATAGTATGTAATCGTAAACAACTCGTACGATTTGACAGTTTGCAGACTAATACGTTAGTATCTTTCGAGTAATGGGCCCCTGTTGGCTGTAATTTGCCACGATGATCCGTAAAATTCTCAAAGTTTTCATCAGTCCGAGTGGCATTGAAAACACCCCGTGCTGGTGACAAGGTCCGGGTGGGAAGTGGCCCCCGGGGCCTACAAGGGGCCCGGGGCCCGACTAACGAGGCCCCTGTTTACTCGGATGAATCAGTGGGGCGCGGATCAGCACTTACCATGAGCTTGCAACGATTATAATCAAAAGTTATTACTTACTTTAAAGAATATTTTTGATTTGAAGGGCCAAAAAATAATTGCATTTCATAGATAAGAAATAAAACTATAAAAACGGATAAACTCGCGTATCATCACTACATAGTATAAAATAAAGTCACTTTTTCTGTCCCTAAGTCCCTTTGTACTCTTTAATCTTTAAAACTACGCAACGGATTTTGATGTGATTTTTTTAATAGGTAGACTAATTCAAGAGGAAGGTTTTTATGTAGGTATAATACCCGTGCGAAGCCGGGGCGGGTCGCTAGTATTAACTAATTTTAACTTCATTCCGACGTTTCGAACACCTTACAGGGTTCGTGGTCTGCGGATGACAAAAGTAAAGTGTTCGAAACGTCGGAATAGTTAAAATTAGTTAATATACGCGAGTTTATCCGTTGTCATGGTTTTATTTCATTTGTAATCCTCGTGGTAACCGAAGAAAATATTATCATAGATAAATTAATTTAAAGAAACAGTCTTACGCAAATTAATCAATTAAAGTCATCTTACGATAGTTGAATTCGTATTGTGATCAGCAGGCGTAGCCAAGATGATGTTTTGCCATCATATACGACGACTTTTCGTTCGAATCTGTCATTCTCTATCTAGCGGGCCAGCAAGGCGGTGGCAACTAACAGGTTACTGATTGTCTCCTGTTCGTTGCCGCCGCGATTTGGGCTCTACTTTTCACTTACGATCAGGTGGAGTGGAGCCACTTTGTTGTGCCAACGTTATTTTTATTGGGTCGGCAACGCGCATGTGACACCCTGAGGTTGCAGGCGCCCATAGGCTACGGTGACTGCTTTCCATCAGGCGGGCCGTATGCTTGTTTGCCACCGACGTGGTATAAAAAAAAAAAAAAAAAAAATTCTCGTACACTTATCGCTTATCGTATATAGATAGAGGTACGATTGCGGAACAGCATCATGACCAGGCTTGCAGGGTGGTCTGCTAAAGTTCAGTCGCGAACGAACAGCAACTATCATTGTCGCACTAATAACAAAGAGTAATAGAGAGAGAGAAAGCAACGATACGCTACTGAGTATTAGAGATTTGTCGTCTTGGCTACTGCGTAGCCTTCGCACTCAGGAAAAAGAATCTGTTCGAAAAGTGAATTCATTTGCCAGCAAGGCGTGCCTCTATTTTTCACATGCCTCCACTTTCCGGACAGACTATTAATAATATATTTTTTAATAGATAACCCATACAAAATTAAAAACAAATTGTCTGTTCGGAAATTGAATGCATGTGAAAAATGGAGGCTAGTATTGACTTCTTAAAATAAGCATGTCAACGTCACAAAGTAAATTACCTGTAATATTAGATATTAGTACCAACGACTTTCGTAGAAGCTATTAGCGTTGACAACTGTGACTCATGGTAAGGATGCAGGGGCAGACAACAGTTGGTAAAAAGTTTTGAAAGCTTGAAACGTTAATGACGATCAAGTGGAGTGTGTGTCCTGATAATAGGTGTATCAATTACTATGTAGACATAACAAGCTTGCTACTGTTTGAGTTGCCCAGTATATGTATCTATTAATAATACAAAATGAATAGGCTATTACACACGTCTATTTGTCTTTTAACTTTTAAATACTAATAACAGAGTCTGTATCTAGCAAAAACTTTTAGTTTGAAATTAATTATTCGATTCGGTGTTAGTATATTTATTTGCATTCGACTATAAATGGAATACATGCCTAAACCAACCTTATTAATACTGGTTTCATTCAACAATACACTTATTAGGGTAAGTTCTCCAGTGAATGAACAAATCCAGTGAACGAACAAAACACATGTTTTTTTCGTAAAATAAGTTTTCTGTACATTTCTACTACGCGTTATATTTTTTTTTCGGGTAAGAATATTATTTGACAAGTTCTGGTAGCACTTACATCAACTCATATGCACCAGTGTCCAAATGGCGATGATCTAAATTGGGCACGTTGCGTCGGTTCGTTTTTTATATGGAGGTGTTATAAGGATTGAGGTAAGCTTACGTTGTGTTTAATGTGTTATTGTGTGCGTTTCGTGCATCTCCCAGGTACAGTGCGTGTTTTTTTGAAACCGGAAGGTTATGATCATGCTATTAAAGTATAGTTTAATGTAATTTCGTTTCAAATAGTGGTTTTTAATCCAGTGTTCTATAACTAGAACTCAAAATGGCTTAAAACCTAGTGATCGAACGGGGGAGTTCATTCACTGGAATTGCGTGATTTATTGTTTGTTCCATATCTGACGTTTTAGGAGTTGTAATAAGATTTGGTTTTCTATGAATTGAATAGAAATGTGCTGTCTAGCAAAGGGCCAGTGTTCGAACAATACTTGATGTATCAAAATTTTAATGAACTACTGCAAACACAGTTAGTTCATTAATTGGATTGCGAAAACCAGTGAATGAACGAAATCATTTATTTTGTATTTTGTCTGGTTTTAAGACATGGAAAGGTCAAAAAAACATTTAAGGGATTCCAATATGATCAAGAATCTCTCGACAAAACTCTAAAAGCTGTTGCAACTAGTGAACTATCAAGTGCCAGTTTTAATATCTCAAAATCAACGCTATTTAAATCACCGAAATTGTCCAAATTCCTGCCACTGAAGAAACAAACATAAACGGATCTTTGGTTAATCAAAAGTATTTAAGTGCTAGAATTGATATACAGAATGAGCTCAGTTTATTTTTTAACGAAAGCGACATATAAGGTCACTCTTCAATGGTAACGGAAGAGTTAGTTAAACCTTCCCAGAATACGCAGAAGTGTGAAACTGTAATTGATGTCGTTTAATTATGTTTATAGTTATTATGACTCATTAAAGTTAAAATTCAATTATCGAATATTACTAGCACTGCCAATTAAAAATAGAGTACATTTTGCATTTTAATACATTATTTTTAAGGTAGTTCATTCATTGGTTTCATTTGTTCATTTACTAGAATTTTGTGTTCATTCACTGGTGATTTTCCATTTTTGCCCCTACAGTAAGCTATAATTTAAAACTGTGCAGCACTAATGCAAAATTAAATTGATTTTAGAAAACTACAATAGTGGTTTACTCCGTAAGAACATTCATATATAAACTTCATTATTGCTCCCAGCCACAGAAAAAAAATTAAGTTGAAAATTTCCTTAAGTGTTCATTCACTGGAGCACTTACCCTATATATTTTGGTACTTCAAATTGTTTAAGAAGTAGGATACTTAATTTGAAATCCACAATCTATAAAATTAATTCACGTACCGTTAGATCATGGCGCTGTGACAATAAAGGTAGAAATGAACATATTATATTACCTTTTCTCTACGGTTCACTTTTTCATGAATTCATTCCTTTCATTTCTATCCTAGTCTTGTTTTCATATTCATTAAAATTACCTACATCTATTCTGTTTTTTTAGTCTTTGTCCATGATAGCCACAAGGGGTAGAACTACGTTTCAACCTTTAACCGAAAATTAATTTTAGTCTAATAACAATTGCTATAACAATGGAATCCAATTCATTTCAGTTACGCTCAGCAATTAATCGAAACACACTCGATACGGCTTAGGCAAGTTTCTATAAAGTTTTGACAGTTTCAATTAAAAGCAATATATTTGTTTCGGTAACTTCATTAATCTATTCACAAATTGTTACAATGTTTTAGCCACGGTCTATCATTTTGTGTTGGACGATTTTACTGTAAATTATAAATTTTGTTGTGACTGTTGACTATTGAATAATTTAACTAAAGTAAATATTTGACGAAGATGATTATTACACTGAGTAGCTATACTAGACTAATGTCGACATTTTTTTGCAAAGAATTAAATAATATTTTCTTCGGTTACCGCGAAGATTACACATGAAATAAAACTATGTATAACTCTATCCCAATATTGAGACCAGGTGTTGACCAACACCCCTCCTTTTTAGTACTGGTAATTTTTCAAAATAATTTTAAATTTCCTTATGAAACAAAATTTTATGTTTCGGTTTAATGCATGTTGATCTTAAGCTCAAGCTGTACTACATAATTATGTTTTTTGAAAAGAGTTGTCCCGCTGAGTTTCTTGCCGGTGCCAATATTGGGACACCTACCTTCCTAACAATACAATCATACAAAGGAAGGAAATACTTCTCAGGCAGAGGCGTAGGGTTAAAACCGGCGTAGATTATTAATGTTGTCTCTTGTCTTCATACTGGAAATACTTGTAATGAATAACTGGCTTAATTTGCAAATTTAGTATGTATATCCGCCCTTAAAATGTATTGTCTGTAGTTTAGTATATTTTTCTTTGTGGGTAATTTTGTGCTTATCTGTCTTATTTTGATGGAGGTAGATCTATCAAATTTCGTCCATTGTCGGTCATCCGCAGACCACGAACCCTGTAAAGTGTTCGAATCGTCGGAATGAAGTTAAAGTTAGTTAATATATGCGAGTTTATCCGTTTTCATAGTTTTATTTCAAGAATTAAATACTTTTTTTAGCTTTATTTTATTCCTATAAGGTGTAAAGTTTCGTTTATATTGTAGGTACGAGTATATGTAATATCTCTGAAAACTCCCACGGAAACTCGTCAACCAGCGTCACACGTATAAATGTTATTGTTATTTCATAGGCAGCTGTCGAGCTCTTACATATTATTTTATTCAACATCGATATTCATTCGAAACGGTGACATCAAAAGAACAAAGGTTTTTGATTTCCGATGAAACGTATCTTTATTTGGAAGATTGCTTTATCTGACGTTTAATAATGTTCGGTTTTTTTGACTACCAATTATTGTACCTAATGGAAACGAAAAGGTTCGCGAT